>JAWNNJ010001397.1:0-201899 GCA_035045125.1 Hypselothyrea guttata
CTTTTTTGAATCAAATGAAATTAAAATATCTTTAAAATTAAATTTCCATTCTTCAGATATATTTAACCACATTTCACCCACGCGTTGAATTACAATCATCGTCTGAACTTGAAAATTTGAAAAAACTCAGAAAAAAATACCCCTTGACAAAAGTAGTTTTCGCACAAAATAAATAAAATATTTAAACTTGTCCAATCTACTTGGGATTTTTTTTACTGATAGCTCAGACAATATATTTATTGAAATAAATTATTTTGTAATGCGTAAATGAATATAAATGTTGATTTGCATAAAAAATTCATTGACCGTCTGTAGACGGTCTTGCCGGGCTGAGCGTAAAAAATCGCGACTGCGCTGGCTGCGCTGCTTGCGAGTGCACAATTGCGGCCATAAATACTTCTAATAGAGATATCGTTATGAAATTTTCACCAAAAATCTAAAAAAATAATTTAAATATACTATAAAAAAATTGGCCACATCGGCCGACTATATCCTATAGCTCCCATAGAACCCTCTAACGAGCAAACACTCGAGTGTATCCATATTGTCGATCATTTAAATGCGAAATAGCCGACTTTACCTATATAAGGCAATATATTTATGCATCTAAAATGTGGTTAATGCATAACTATATAATGCATAATGATCAATGGATGACTTTGCTTTGCTTGAAGATTCAAATATGAACTCGAAAAATAGTTTCATGGATCGGTTTCATGCTCGTGTAGAGTGCCGACATATTAAAAAAGGCTTTTCTATCATGGATATGGCCACCACTTATAGAGTTTTGAGAGGGAATAGTTCCTGGTCTTATCGCCAGCAAATCTACTTATTATATATATATATATAGTTCGCCCAACATCTCGTGATGATGCAAAAAATACTCCTAATATATCATTCAATTTACCTTCATATATTAGATTTAATAAAACTGGTGAAATGGTGCAAACCTAATGAAATTTAAACATTTTGTAACAAATGTAAATTCCATAACTACAGTAAAAAATTGTTTTCAATAATATCACCAAACAAAAAGTAATCATAATATATTTAAATGATCGACAATACACAAATACACACTCGAGTGTTTGCTTGTTAGAGGGTTCTATGGGAGCTATAGGTTATAGTTGGCCGATGTGGCCAATTTTTTTATAGTATGTTTAAATTATTTTTTTAGATTTTTGGTGAAAATTTCATAACGATATCTCTACTAGAAGTATTTATGGCCGCAATTGTGCACTGGCAAGCATGCACACGAGCATGAAACCGTTCCATGAAACTATTTTTCGAGTTCATATTTGAATCTTCAAGCAAAGCAAAGTCATCCATTGATCATTATGCATTATGTGGTTATGCATTAACCACATTTTGGATGCATAAATATATTGCCTTATATAGGTAAAGTCGGCTATTTCGCATTTAAATGATCGACAATATGGATACACTCGAGTGTTTGCTCGTTAGAGGGTTCTATGGGAGCTATAGGATATAGTCGGCCGATGTGGCCAATTTTTTTATAGTATATTTAAATTATTTTTTTAGATTTTTGGTGAAAATTTCATAACGATATCTCTACTAGAAGTATTTATGGCCGCAATTGTGAACTCGCAAGCAGCGCAGCGATTTTTTACGCTCAGCCCGGCAAGACCGTCTGTAGACGGTCAAAAGTTTTTTCCACCTGGCGGGCGTTCTAATCAATATTTTGGGTTGAAATTCAAAACATAAGCTTTTGTCGACAATATTTACTACCAAAAAAAATCCCAACTTCGTACGACAATTTTTTCGAGTTTGCCCGTTAGAGGGTTAAGGCAGCAAAAATACCGAATTATAATACTTATATAATTTGTTAATATTATTTATTAGTTTTTTTAATATTCATTTATATTTGTCCATTACGGAATTGAGATATTCTATTGCGTAACTGACATGACCTTTTTGAATTCAATAATAAATATTCTATATACATTTAAACTATATTTTCTTATTTTTAAAAAATTACCTATCGTCTACTCATAATTCAGTCAAATCGTAGCAAATGCGAATTGTAGTTTAATCATCGATTTAGGTACTTAATTATTAGACGCAGTATATTATGAATTAATGATTGCTGCTGACAGTTGTTTGTATTTTATCAATTTGAATTATTTTTTCTATTTGAAACACCAATACATACATTAAATGTAATTTGAATTTGGAATTAGTAGAACCGCAGCGTAACAACTATTGGATTATTTATCGATTAAATATCGAACTGTGGTCGTTCTGGTCACTGCCCGTTAGGCACTTGCAAATTCCACTTTAGTTATTCGAATTTGTGCAGAGCTCTTGAGTGAGTGTGAGTGGTGTGAGGGTGTGCGTGAGTGTTGGCAATTAATTTGTGAATATTGCAAATGAGCATAGAAATTGTATGTAAATTGGGCAATGTTTTTGCAACGGCAAATGCCAGGTGACAATGTTAAATAGGATATGCACGTAGTGCCAAAAACTGAACACATCCTGCTAATTGCTTCATCTGCATAATTTATGCGCATTTGATGGAATCCCAATTCAATTTGAGGTGTCACCTCTAGCCAAATGCCACTGCAATTGCCACTGACATGTTGCTGCGCCAAATTATAATTTGGATCGAAATTATTGTCATTACATGGACTGACGCTTAATTAAGCAAAACTAATGATTATTCTGCATAAACAGCAATAAAATACTCGCCCAACTAACTGAGTTCATTCTGGCCAAATGCCAAAATTGAATCAGCTACAACGAAGTTGGTGCAACAGCATCGAACCGAATTGAATCGCTGGAGCCACATTATTTAGTGTCCTCAAATGCTCAAACACACCCACAAAGCACTCGAGTGTCGCCTTTAAGCAGGCGTACAATTTATCAAAATGAAATGCCAAAATGACGTAAAACGGAAAAAATAGAAAGCAGCAAATGAAACGAAAGAAAAGTGAAAAATATTGCAGCTCTGAGTTTCTGGCTGTCATCGTTTTGCTGAAGAGCAGCAAGGAGCACGTGGGGAAAGCGGATTGGGAAACTGATTGGCTGTCCTCTCCTCAAGAAAACTGGAGCAATTGAATGAAGTAAACAAATTTTGCAAGTACCATCCACAGCAGAACCTCAGAGGGATTCAAGTGGCATTGTCAAAATATACTAGGGTTCGTTGTGGCTGACGCTTTTGGGTTGTGGTATTTGACTGAGCATTGAGTTGACTGGGTTAATTGGTTAGCCAAGTTATTAAGATATATTCAAATTGAGCAGTTCTGTCTGATTATATTGAACTAAATGCAGACTTACTGCAACAGCTTTAAGCGGTTCATATTATGCTCGTTATCATGTTTCTTGCTGGCCATGTAATTACATTTTTAATCAATCAAATTGCAGTGTCGTATGCAAATTTGCCATTGTCCAACGAGTCGTATGCTTAATATTAATTAATATAAAATGCCCAAGCTAAGCCAAAAATGACTGCAGCGCCATTTTCATTAAGGCCATAACAATGAAGCTGCCGTCTTGTAATTGCAAAAAGTGTAGACACAGTTTTCGTCCTTGGAACTCAGCTTTATAATTCCTCACCCATCCCATCCCGTACACATTGTAATGGTTGCTCTTCCATTGCTTGGTCGGTTGGTTGGTTGGCTGGTTGGCTCATTTTCACCCACTTGCCACTGGGGGGTTTTGGCCACGTTTTGTTTGCTAAATGTTCCATTTAAATGCCAACTGCAACAACGGAGAGAATCTGCAAAGCACGGTAGCAAAATACACGAGAAGAAGACAGAAAATGCGAACACAAAAAAGCAAACAAAATGGCAACAGATTTCTTCAACCGCAACTGCAGTGCAACATGGTAGTACAATGGCTTTATAAAGCGACTTTAATTTCATTGTAAAGTTAACTTCAATTTTTATTTTCTTGGCGCCAAAGCAGCACAATTTCCGCTGCTTTATGGTATCAAGAACTTGGTGTCTTCTGTGCTCTGAATGCCTGGAAGTCTGTTACTTTACGCCCAGTGCCCATTGCCATTTCCTTGCTGACTTTTGAAGCTTTTCGGTTGTGTTGAACCAAAACAATTGGCACTTGGATATCTTTTTTATAGCTTATAGTTTCCTCTGGAGTGAAGAGAGTTCAGGTAAAAGCTTGTGTTGTTTTATGCAAGAAGCAATATTTTGTTGCAGCAATAACACTTTGTTTGCTCTTGCGGTCTTAAATTCGTTAAGGTGTTGACAACAACAGCAGCTGCAGGGGCTGCTGCATAACAGAAACAGAGGTCAGAACAGACAATGCAAATTAAGAAGCCACAAGCAATCTAAAAAGCATGCAAAAAGCGAAAGGAAACAGCGAAGAGTAGACAGATATGGCAAAGAATAGAACTCTCAACAAGTGCGTAATCAAAGGAATGGACTGTGCCTGTTATTGCTTTGATGAGGCCACTTTAGTCAATCGTTGTCGTTATGCCCAGGCAAAAGTAAAAGTCACAAATGGCGCAAGTGAAAAGAGAAAGCGAAGCCTATGCACAATGCTCTATTGAAATGTTATTTCTTTGATAATTCCACGATAACTTCAATAATTGCCATCGCTTTGGCATTGACAGCGCGTGCACAGAGTACACATTAATTTGTTCAATTTATGACAGCTTGAGCAAATGGACTGCCCAACTGCCAACCCTCTGCTTGCCATCTCAATTACACAGAGTTCTCGATTACACATTACGCATACGCCATATAGGCCGCCCCTGATACGTGCACTTAAAGCTAATCAGAGGCACAAGTGCGAGGCTCTCTAATTACTTGCACTTGTGTTACACGTCAAGGCTGTTTCTCAGGTGCGAAAGAGTACTTTCGGTTAAATTGCCTGCGACTTGATGCAATTGTGTGCATTTGTTTGCAGCCTGTAATTTGACCAGCAAATGAAATCAATTATGAATTGTTAATTGAATGAACTGCAAGCTCTGATTGTCGGGCAACACAAATTGATTTATGTTTATGGCTTTGGTTTTTCGTGCTGCACTCACAGGGTCAACCTCTGCCTTAGCTATGCAAGAGGCATGCAAATTGGAGCAGCCACGCCCATGCCTCTGACCACAGCCCACAGCACGGTCTAGGCCCAGTCGTAGTCAAGACGTTTATTTGCTGACATTCAGCTACAAATATATATACTACATATATGTGTGTGTGTGTGTGTGTGTAACTGGCCATTTTGTCGTTTATTTGCCTGCTTGCATGAGAATTTTGGGGTTTTGTTAAGTTTATGCAAATGTCCTTTCAGCAATTAGCAATAAATGTTTGTATTGGCTATTACAACTTGTGCAAGTATGCATGCGAATGGGAGTGTGTGTTAGCCCTTCTCGTACATTTGCGGCCTATTTGTGATACAAATCATGCGGTCCACATTTGCTGCGGGCCACCAGCTGTTTTGGCCTTTAGGTGCCTTCAAGTATGCCCATGCCTGGGCCCCAACTGGACGCCAACTGTGAGCCAGGAAATGGGTGGCCAATGGGCAATGGGCAATGGGCAATGGCCAATGGACTGCAGGACCGTTTCAAACCAGTAAATGTTGCGGTCAACGTGCAAATTGTGCGCTAAATTGGCTTGCCTTTTGCATTTGCATAATTTACTGCGGTCGCCTTTGTTGATTCCTTTCTGCCTGCCCTCAAAGACAGCATAGTGCCAACACTACGCTCTTACAGTCTTTTAGGCATAATTTTATGGAAATTTTAAGCAGTTGCTATATATTGGAAAGTTGCCTTATCCTTTGGTACAGCAGCATTCTGTAACGTCATGTATTACATGCTCTTACCAGCTGCTTTATCCCTGCTGAAGGGTCGCAGCTTTAGGTACTGAGGTCAGCTGAATTCCAAATGAGCACTACGCTCAATGACCAGTTCTCCCAGCTCCTCCCCTTGGTTTATATGGCATTAATGGAACCGAGCGTTGACATGTTTGATCAACTGCCCTGCACATAAGCACCTAAGCACCTAAGTCACAATTAATTGGGCCAGAAGTCCCTTGGCTTCCACGGCCACCACAGATGCACTAATTGAGACTCAAGTGTTGTCGGAAAATCGCGGTTGAAGCGGCATTTGAACTGCATTTAAATTCAATTACAAGTAATTGTAAGCTGCAGTTCAAGGGTTGACCTAGTTGAAGACGGACTCATACAAAATGCGCTACACTGAGAAAAAGCTGTGCATAGTATTAAAATGAATATACGTAATGAGAATCTTGTAACAATGTTTTGAATATTATTCTTTAAATAAAATTTATATAACCATTTTATGCTTGTTCAAATTTTTAAACAATTCACGAATCAATTTTGTATTTTCAAATTGTAGTTTTAAATATAAATTTGTCGATTATTATTTTCTCGGTGTACAGTTTTGAAACGTGCTCCATTTTATTTTATAAATTCTTTAGCTCTAATACTTAATCACAAACAACATGCAAATCAATCTGCAAAGAGTCGAAGTAGCTATAAATATGGGGTTATATCTTATGATTGATGTATGATAATCTAATGTGTTTCATTATACGCATACGCATATTTATAAGGGCCCCATACAATCCGTGAAAATTACGTAAGGTTGCTAAGCATTGCCCGGGCCATGTAGGGCAGGGTATAGCCGTAATAATGTCAGTTTATCTCTGCTTGGTAACCAGTTTCCAACAATTTGATTTATGTATTTTTTGTTTGTGCATGAGCGCGTAAGTCATGGTGTTGTTGTTGCTATTGGTGTTGCTGTTATTCCACTTCCTGTATAGACCATATACATATACGCATGACTTGCCGAGCCAAATGCTATCATCAAAAGTCCTGATTACATTTGCCGCCGTTTCTCCAATTACAGCCTATGCCTTTTGGGGTCGTCTTCAAAGATAGCTCGCGCACAGCAAAATATATACATATATATGTATTGTGTGTATATATTTCCGTCTGTCTGTCGGCTGTCTGCTTAAGAGTCTTTGACTTTTTCTATATATTCTCAAAGTATGTTGTAGTGTGTGTTACTCAGCCAATCTAATTAGTTCAATTTGACAGGAAATGTGGCGCCTGGCAACGTACGGATTAGTAGAATCATGCTCCAACTGGCAGTAATAACTGTTGAATTTTTCAGTGCACAATTGTTCAATTTTATCCATTTTATGCATGCACATATACACATGTACATACGAGCACTCACACACATGCATAAGCATTAGCATTAATTGGGGTTTTGTCCTCAATTTCACATGCTATGGGACAGTTGCCTGGAGACTTGTTGTTGGTTGGGACACACCCCCCAAAAGATTTGCTTATGGCAAGAGCTTTCGATTCACGCTCGAGAGATTCAATATTAAAATCGGATATAAATTGTTTCCAAACACACACAAGCAGGCATAACAAGTGGTTGACAGGCAGCAGATATTCAAAGAGCCAGACAGACACACAAATCAGTCGTGCATTTAAATGTATGTAAGCCTGTTTATTCAAATTGTATTGCATTTATTCACGCATTTGTTTGTTAACAATTTTTAAGCACTCGTAAAATATTCATTGCCTGCAGATAAACATTTGTTGCGAACGGATTGATCAGTCCCTACCCGGCGAACTGCCAGCTTTAAAGTCAACCTGAATGGCACAAAAGCACATAAATATAGATACTGATTCGCATAGTATTTGAACATGGGATTAAATTACTCAAATTATTCATTTGTGCCACAACACATAACACAGTTCGATCCCATAAATCAGCCATGTGGCAACTACTAACTGTGACCCATTTTCGAGCATCGAATCTATGCCTTGTTTACAGCCACAGCTATTTGATTGATCACGTATGCGTGTGAGTGTATGAGTGTATGTTTCTAGTAATTAACACACACAATATCACACACACACACACACACACATATTGTCCTGGTACAGCTGCTGCTACTGGTAATTGTATCAAGCACAGAATTGATAAATGACAAGCGCGAGGTGTGAGTCTCAGCATTTGACTTTGAAGTCGTATTAAAGTTCGGCCATAAACTCAACTTTAAGCACACTGAAAGGAGCCAATCACTCGATATGCGATATGTACAACCCTTCATCAGTCGTTTTATGGCCTGAAAAGTGTATGACAAATGTGTAGCTCGTAAAAACCTGCGTTAATCTCGACTTACGAATGCGCGTTTGCCAGCTTTTGTTTTATTGTTGTACTTATTTTTATTGCCACACAGAACGACACAAATGTAGCGAAAATCAAACGACAAGACCGAGAGTGGGAAAAGGAAAGCGAAAGAGAAAGCCAAGGGTAGCCAGCTTTTAACTTGATTAAATTATAAATATCTTGTTATATGCACATTGAGTGCAAACGATGCTGCGCACAAAAGTATGCTTTTAAAATGAGAAGTGATATGCACAGCGGCTTAATTGGCGCCATGTTTGCTAAGACATTGTCAGCTAGCCACTGTTTGCCGTACCTAACAGGGAGTGACAGTAGAGCGTAATAGAGAGCAATGCAGAGAGTGATAGGGAAACAGAGAGAACAAGAGAGAGAAAAAGCAAGAAAGTAATACGAATGCCATGTGGCATCCACTGCAGTTGTGTGCTCGCCTTTGCATCTGGTATTTGGGTCAAAGTTTTGCTTACATTTCAATGTATTTGCTTGGCCAGGCAGTGCTTCTACATAAAATTTAATTTAAAACTTTAGCTTATTGCAAGCAGCATAAATAAATGCGTATCTAAAAGTATTCTTTTGCAGACAAAACAACAACTTTGGGTTGCTCATATTTACTTAAAGTTTGTATTAAAGTTTACTTCAATTTGGCATACATGAAGCTGTCGCAAGCAGAACATAAGTGCTTTTAAAATTAAACAACAATTGGTAGACAAAAACGTATTTAAAGGGTAAATTGCAAGGAAGTGTGATGCTTTCACCTATGGAAACTGATTAATCCTTGCAAGTCTATTAAGCCGTGCTCAACTGCCTCATAATGTTCAAGTCTTGCCTGAGGCTTTCTCAACAGAAATTTGTATTCGCTTCAAAACTTCAAACATGCTTTTTGTGGTCTTTTGAATGCTAACCTGTGCGACGGCCTAGTAAATGTTTTAAGCGGCTAATAAACTCATCCGGACAGTCCACTGATAAGCCTAATAAACTAATCGCAACCCTCAGACAATGGCAGCAGTAATTTTAAGATGGCGACTCAGTCGAGCGGAAGCGGAAATTGTCACTGGCAACAACAGCGAGCAACAGCAGTTTTTGTTGTCTCTTCACTTTGGGCTCTTGTTGTTGTTATCATAGCGTGTCTAAGCTGCTGTTGGGCCAGAAATTGGATTTATCTGCTTCGTTAGTAAATTGGTTGTGATAGGCGCAGCGGCAGGCAAACTCCACGGAAACCCTAACTTGGGCCTCTTGCCAACTAACAGCTACAGTGGCGAAACCAAAGCGAAACAGTGCCAAAAATTAAAAGTTGTTCTATGGCGGCACTATTAGTATCCGCTCATGTCGTAATTAAATTGCCGACTTTAGTGGAACAGCTGCCCTTGAATTGTGTAGAGCTGTTAACAAATCACGTCTGGCCGCAGGCAAATTAACAAACTCTGACCACTGTGCTGAATGGCAGCTGCAACTGCAACTCGGATGCGGCCGCTCGTCCCGGAAGTTGCAGAACTTTTTAAGCAGCTTGCTTTAATTTCTGCTGCTGTCACATGATCTCTCTACGGCTCTGGCTCTGGCTCTGACTCCGGCTGTAACTCAGACTCCGGCTCAGGCTCCGACTGTGTCTGTGTGGCTGTCACTGGCTCCGGCAATGGCTCCGGGCGGACGGCGCAAGTTTAACAACTGTGGCGCGTCTAAAGCCTGTGAAATGTTTTTATGCGAATTTTATTACATTTAGTTGCTGCCCCCGCAGAGGCCGACTACTGGAGCTTCTGCTGTCGCTTGTTGTTGTTGTTAGGGGAGTTTTTTTTTCAGGGGGAGTCCGTTTAAGGCCATGGCCTGTTGAAATTTTCATTATTGACTTTGAGCGTTGGCGTGGCTAGCGCATAAATGTTAAAATCGGCCTGAGGCATTTCAATTTTGGCCAAGTTAAAGTTTTTCAGCCGTTGGTTATATGCAGATGCTGGCTTTTATTACAGTTTCCATTTGGTGTTTATAATTTGCGTAGCAAATTGGCCGACAAAAATTGTGACATTCATGCAAAAGAGAAAGACGGAGAGTGCAGGCGAGATGTGGCCACTAAATTGGTGTCCCAGTTGGCAACTAAGTCGCCGCTGAAGATGATGATGACGATGATTAAGTGCCCAGAGGCAGCTGATTTATGTGCCGCACTGATCGGAGTAAAACAAGAGAAAAGCACACAGAGAGACAAGAAGAAACAGAGTGGAAGCTGCAATAGGTTGTTCAACTGTACGGATTAATGAGCCACAGCAGCAACCACATTGGGATTTTTGAGGCCTGTCCATTTGGAATCACGTTGACCATTTTTTACAGACAACGTTTGCATGCCAAGCGGATGGACAAAAGCTCTGTGTCACCCGGGCCCCAGGCAGACAAACCAAACTCAACAGGATATGCTCGTCTGTCTATTCCGTCTGTCTGTCTGTCTGCCATTGAGTTACCATGGTCGCTGGTAAAAATTAAATTATGGCAGCAAATGAACAACTGACGATGAGCAGCAGAAGCAGCACCCAGCACCCACAGCAGTGGCCTGTCTAACGAGCATGGAGCTGAGCCGGAAATGCTGAGCCGTTGTCCTGCCTTTTACGCTGGCTAATAATGAAATACATGAATTTTGTAGACAATAATCGCAACGGCTTAGCTGGGATTATAATAGGCACTCGGCAGCTGCAGGGATAATGAAGCAGGTGAGACCTTTTGTGGTTTGTTCAGTGGTAAAACTTAAAGCGAAACCACAAGGCTTTAATATGAAAATCATGTGTTCACTCTGAAAATATTTACTAACAACAAGAGCAAAAAAGAAAGAAGAATATAATTTGTGTACTTTTTTCTGTTTTATTGTTTTTATATTGTTTTTCTTATGTATAAAAATAAACATTATTTTTGCTGCTTGGAAATTTATATTGGAAATGTTTTCATTAGTTTTCATTAGTTCGCTTCTGTCTTAATTAGGCGAACAAATTCAATTAGCTCAAAGCATAATTCCATTTATGACCTAAGCTTCATTTGATACTAATTTAAATTTTAAATGCTTTCATCTTCTGTTGTTCCATTATATTAATAATCATTTTGATTGGCCTGCAGCTTAAACAATTTATTCTAATAAGTTTCTAATCAGTAATTGTTTATTTAAATAAACTAAATATATTTACATATATCTACATAGATTCCATTCATAAACCAACATCAGTTTCAATTAGAGCCAATAATGACCCACATGATAATTGATTTACTTCAACCGAAATTCAAATATCAACGACAATAATAAATGCATGGACAAAGATTTACAATCCAGTTGCAAAATCTTCCCACAGGATTAATTGCAAACTTTCATAGCGGAAAATTGCATTTTAATTCTAAATAAATAACAAATGTTGGTAAGTCTGCTGAACCCGAATATTTGTTATATAGAAAAGTAGAATTTAACGTCCTGCATACTTGTTAAAATTCAATTGCAGCAGCTTTGCCATATCATACCATTGGCTACTGCGCTGGATTTAATAACCGGAAAATTTCAATTAAATTTATATCAATATGCAGCAATTGAATTGCATGAAATTCTCATCAGGTTCAGTGTCTTTTTAACACAGTAAAGAATGTTTGCTTTTTGGTAGCATTGTTTTACTTTTTGCTCGTATATTTTTCTTTCATACTGGCTAACTGATTTTGGCATTTCATTTATTTAATTATTTTTTGTGGTTGCAATTGCATTTCATGCCTCTTGCCTGCAGCCAACAATTTAAAAAAGAAAACAAAAGTTGCTCCACAAACTGATTCATAATTAATTAGTCAATTTGCAGTTGCAAATTTGCTGTATTTGAAAAACAAATAAATACAAATATAGATACTTGCAAAAGAGATTTAAAAAGGAATGCAAAATGCAAGTGTTTTGGTTGAAATTCGAATTTAAAGTATTTACTTATTTCCATAAACAAGTTAAAGACCAAAAAGAAAATACTTCTGTGTGCTGTTCGTTAATTACTTTGAATATTATCTTTAGCCATAAAATGTATTACAATTATGTAAAACTATAGATTTTGTTATAGTTATTTTCATTGCTCAGCTCAAAACTCTGGATGATTCACAGAAATAAAGTGTGCCTAAACCCAAGTCAAAGCTAATTTATGAAATTGTTTTTAGCTTCTTTTGCAAAGTGCCATAGCCTAGGGCAAGCCGAGTGAAAATTTGCTTAGGGCGCAATGAATCCAATAAAGAAATTACGCCAGACACTGCCACAACCAAGGACATTTTCCCAACAACATGAAAAACTGAACCGCTGTAGTTGTTCTTGTTTCTGTTGTTGTAGTTATTTTGTTGATGTTGCCAATTGTTTGGCTTTAATGTAATGAGCTGAATATAAAGTGCGCCTTATGCGGACTACAAAATTGTTTATTGTTAGACGTCAGATAAATAATTTAAACAAAGACAATATACAGTTGTGATCTAGCTTATACCCAGCATGCGAACCAGTTTATTAAATGAAAGCCACGCTTTTATAGGGTATATACAAATGTACTACTGTGTAGGCAAGTAGAAACCCAACAGCATATCACGCATACGCCTGCTTTTGGTTGTTATGTGCTTAATGTGTTTATGTGCATGGACAAATGTTTCCTTATGCAATCTAATACTTCTGTATACGCTGAGGGGCATTAATTGTTCGGCTTACCAAGAAACGTATCATATTTGTTATGCTCGAGTTGACCCAAAGACAAAATACTGTTGCCATAACCATGTGTATTGAAGTCAAGAAGTCGCGTGTGGGAAAGTAATTCCTCACGAATGCTACACAAACACATAATACAAAAACTGGATAATAGCAGCACACGTGCCATTTACTTTTGGTACTATAAATAACAGCTGATGGCCAAAATAGTTAAGTAAACTTTTGTTCTATGGCTAAATAATGATTTGCTAAGAGCTGAAACAATGTATTTGACTTTTACCGATAAATTGACAGAGATCGAACAGTTGCTCAAATATAAGTTACACTTTGACTTTTGTCTAAGAAAATCTTTTAAATGTCACTCTTGGAAACGTCCAAACAACAGCTCACATTCTTGAGTGAAGAAAACGTCTTTAAGTGCTAGCCAGAAATCTCTACGCCAAGTATTCAGAAGAATTTGATTAATAAATTCCATGAAGCATATTCTGCCCTAAAAATAATGAACTAATTTCTGGAATTTAAATTGCGAATAAAAAATATGCCTAATAGGTTATTTATAGCATTTGTACGATTTAATAAATAATTTAAATATAAAAGCAAAGTATAAAATTGCAAATTAATAGGTAAGCAACACTTTAAGCAACTAGAAATTTAACGATAAATTGTCTGCTTAATCAGCCTCAGCTACTATACTAGACTTGTCGATATGACTAATTGTTAGGCAATTAAGTTGATCAAGCAATAAAAAAAAATTAGGGAACAGTATTACAACAGCTTTAGTATCATACTGTAATTCAAACTTTCTTAAAGATAAATTTTAAATAAACTGAAAAACACGAAACAATATGTGTCAAATATTTGTAAAATGCAAATGCCTTAAAAGAATTAAGTTCAGTAAGTATATTCCGTAGCATTTATCCCAGTTGAAACCAATTTCAAGGCAACTCTACATCAGACCAAGTTGCATTTGCAACAAGGGTGGGGTGAGCACTAAATATGCTGAGCACAGCATCCGGTAAGTCGCTTTAGTTGTGGCAGTTGCATTGTTTCGTTTCCTTTGTATTGTGCGAACTTTAATTGTGCAACATTTGGAAAAGTTGTTCATAAATTTGCTCGCACTTAACCGAAACACGAAACTTGGCGCAAAAAAAAAGCAGAAAAATAACGAGTGAAACTGGAAATGCAAAAGTGTGCTACTTATGGCGAATATTTTATCGTGTGGTAGTTGGCAAAGTTGCATGCCACACAACAACGCCAACTGCACAGTGCACAGTGAGAGCTGTGAGCGCATCAATAAATGGCAAATTGCAGCAAAATGTCGCGCAAAGAGGCGAGTTGCAGCAGATGATGGGAGAGTGCTTCGCATTGAGGGGTGCTGGAGGGCTGGAGGGCGTTGGAGGCTGTTTGTCTGTCGGTAGGCGTGCCTTGACGGCAGGGCGGCAACTCTGACGGCTGTTGCAGTGAAAACAATCGAAATTATAGCAAACAAGCGCGTAAACTTTACGCTTTCACTCTTGCATGAGCATGTGTGTGCGATAGCTGCATGTGTAAGTGTAAGTGTGTAAGTGTGCACAGAAAAAAACTGAGTTCTAAAATAAATTTTATTGAATATTCAATCGTACAGAATGCTACTAGCAAAAATAATATATGAACCCAAGAATAATATTCAGTAAAATAGTTCTTCAGAATTAAACCTTTAAATAATACAAAACTGATAAAAAAAAAAACCTTTTTATGATTTATTACACTGAAGGAAATTATGTTTTTCGTTCAATTTGTTATTTATATTTAAAATTAACCTTTTTGTGGTATTCGATATAAGTTTTGTGCTCTTATCCTCACCATATTCGTAGTTAGTAAGATAATAAATTCGAAAGACATGATTTTAAGTGCCGAATTACTATTTATATTCTCTCTGTGTATACATATCTGTGCAGTTTTATTGCTCTACTATTGTTGTAACGGTGGTCATGGTGGTTGCTGCCACAGCGTCATTTAAATTGCTCGACAAAAAGCAAACTAATACCAATACACTTGCCCGCCATCGACAGGGCATTAAGTGACTGTGTATGTGAGAGAGTGTGTGTGTATTTGAGTATGCTTGTGTTTTTGCTACAAACACATGTAGCTACGGTTTGTTTTTTGAATGTTTTTTTTTGTTCGCCTCTTTTTACTGATGATGCCGCGCAAATTCTCTCATTTGTGTGCACATTTTCATAGCATACTTTTTGGCGCCAGCCGCAGCAAAATGTGTGTCAACAAAAGTTGCCATTTCGCATTATAGTTGCTAGTGTTGTGTGTGTGTGTGTGTGTGTGTGTGTGTATTTGTGTCTGCTTTTAGCCATTGTCAGTGCGCTCTATTCAATTCTAATGCCCATTTTTCAAGTGCGGCCAGGCAGACAAAACTGCAATTAGCTGTTAGGGTGTTTGTTTGTTTATACTTATGTTGGTTGGTTTGTATGTTTGCTTGTTACCCCCGTTTTTAAACGGCATTTATACAACCCGTTTGACTTGAATCCGGGTCAAAAACTAGCCATAATTACATGTAAATTATAACCACATGTACAAAACTGTTTATTCATTTATTAATTTTTTGTGGTTAATTAGCCGACAGAGCAACCTTTTCACCAAAATAACGATGTCTTGTTGCCATATGTATTGTAATTATTTTTAATTGTTAAAAAGAAAAACACACTAACCCACACACAACTTTCACTTTAATGGCAAGATGCCGAGCAAATGTGTGTGTATATGTGTTTGTGTCTGTGTGTGGGGGCAGCTCATTAATGTAAATGACGTCAAGCGCCATGTTAAGGCAACCTTTTGTAATTCTAATTAATATGAAAATGACGTGTACCCGCCGGCAGCGATATGACCCAAAACCAATAAAAGATAAGTAAACAAAGACACGTTTGAGATGCATACTGTGAGATACCCTGTAACGAGCTAGTAATGAGGTAACTAGCAAGGTAAGCTAAAGTAACAAGGTAGAAAGGCAAGGTTTATTGAATTGTAAGTAATATGCTCTATACTTTTATTTATCTATCTACACTATTTTGCAGAGTATTTAGCAATGTCACACAGTACTTATTAATTTACGTTCTTATTTTTAGTTTTTAATCTATAATTAATAAGCAACATTTTTCAGAATACCTGAAGAGTTTTAAGAATATAAAGCTCTCATGTAAAATGCCACAAATTTTTTTATAAAGTTATGTTAAAAATGCTGAGTAACCTGCAGAACATCAAGGCTGTGCTAGACGGTGAGTTATCCTATAAGTATCCGATATTTATGAATCTACTTCAATTTAATCATTATTTTTCTCCATATTAAAAAATTCGATATTACCTGATTTATCATTTAAAATAAAATACAATAGCTGATATTTATTTCACTTAATGGAACCAAATATTTGGTCCATCTAACTTGCAGCTGCATATACTGTATTGCCACCCGATTGAAGGGTAGCTCAGTTGTCACTTTAAGCTTCGTTTTATTTGCCAATTTGCGGAACGTGTCCACATTGCGTCTTCATTGCATTAAAAATTCCATTAGCCTCAAATTGAGCGCATTAATTAGTCCAATATCAGTTAGAATATTGGCCAAGAAAACTCTGCGCTTAAGTAGATTTCTGCTTTCACTTTTACTTAACTTGTTTTTTTTTTTTTTTTGTTCTTCTTTTGTCTTAGCATATTTAATTTGCACAAACTTACCGAAAATACGTCCTGCTTCAATAAATGATGGCACTGATGCTGTTAGCATCAACACAAAGCCATAAATAATGAGTTCAGGATGATTTCTCGATTTGCTCGATATGCGCAGCGTCATGTTGTTGTCGTTCTTTTCCCTGATATTCCAGCTATAGTTGTTTCTAGTTGTTGTTGTGGTTGAAATTGTTGTTGTTGCTGTTGGTGTTATTGATGTTGTTGTTATTTAAAGCAATGGTTTTTGCGGTGGTTTACGTTACTTTTGTTTTCCTTTTTGTGTTTAGTTTGATTTGGTTTGGGTTAGTTTAAAAATAGTTGGGCTTTCGGTTTGTTTAGCTTGATTTTAGTTGGGTTTCATCGCTCGCCTGTTGGCGATAAAATTGAATTATTTTTTGTTTACTTTGCAAGCCAATTTGCAGTTGAGTTTGTTTTGGACACCACACTTAATTTTATTTTTGCAAGAATTTCTTGGTTTTTTGTACCGTTTTTCATTTGTTTTGCGCCTAGGTGATCATTTTGCCAGAGCTGTAAAAGAAATGCAGAAAATTGTTATTTATTGTAGATGCTGAAATGTAGAGTTTAAATTTAATTCCAACTCGATATATCAGTTTGCTCAGTGCCATGGGTCTCCGGCAAATGCGCCTGGGATTTGAGCACTGTGGCTGCAAAATTAACCAAAGATGTCGAGTAAAAGCAGCAGGAAACATAAACACTACAAACACGCACACACATTCGCACGCACACATATGCATCAGTGTGTGTGGGTATAAAATTTATATGTGCAAAATGAATTTGGCTTTTTTATAACAAGAACGGCGCACTCGGAAGTCTGACAACATAAAATGAAGTGAAATCTCTGCTGGTGGTGCCCAGTATACTAATGGTGGGCGTGTCAACGAAGGGGCCTGGAGAAGGGGGAAAATGCCGCTTGCAACAGTATAAAAGTGCCGTAGATCCGCCAACATAAAAGTGAAATTCGCCTGGCAACTGCAACAGCAGCGGCAGCAACAACAGGAGCAACATGAACCACAGCTGGGGGTGCACATTTAATGCGGCAACAGTTACAACATGTGGCAACAAATGGCGGTTATTGTTGTTGTTGCTGTTGCTGTTTAAGCAACTTGGCGTGTTGCCTTTTGACTATAAAAACTGCTAACTGAGCAGTAAGCGCTTTAAAGCTGCCACTCTGCTGCACTGCAGACTGCTTGCAGCAACATTTCCCCAACTTTAACTACGTCAGCAACAAAAACTTGCAACAACACAACCTGCCACACATGACGCAAATGTTGTGGCTGCTTTTAAAAACTTTGTTTTAATGTCCAACTACAAACTGAAATTAAAGTTTTGCTGTACCTTTTAATTCCTGATACCCAGTGCATACCTAGCCATGGCTAAGAGTGGGTGGGGAGCCATTGCTGTGCATTAAACCAACTCAGAGAAAGTCAAAGGCAAAGTATACAAAACGTACAGAACTGTTAAATAAATATGTATGTTTAATTTACTAAAATGATACTTTACTAAGCTCTGTTAAAATATGAGAATAAATGTGCTAGCAAAAAGTGGAATTGCATAATCCTCAAATGAGAGGGTAAGTTTGTTATCATTTTCTTGAAAACACATCAATTTAAATTAAAAACTATTTTAAGAGACAAATGTAATACATTCATCAATCCTCCAAACTATATAATATTTTTGTGTCTTGAATAATTTAATTGCAAAATAATGTTCTCACATCTGAAACTCTTGTAAGCATTGAAAACTGAACAGGAAAAACTAGGAAGTTTAGTTGAATGCTAAGCTCAGTAATTATATGATAAACTGCAATTCAAACACTTAAAGCTCTTCCTCGATTTCCACTCAATAAGCGCATTACAATTCGATATAATGCATTACTATTACAATCAAAGAAATAACTGCATTATCAGTAATTTTAATTATACCGCCAAGCGATACATCATTAATTCCAAACATTTTTCACACCACAAAGGTAATATACACTTTCGAGAGCACAAACAAAATGAAACAACAACTTTTGAAATGCAATCAATTTTTGAAAGAAACAGATATTTTTTATTAATTTATATGTATTAAATTGTAATTATGAGATATTTCTTTGGTATTCACTTCATTTAAAAATTCCATTTTCATTGGCTAGCCGTAAATTCTGCCTCACTATGTACATCTTGTAATTAAAGTTATTTGTACATACATATGTATGTATGTAGTATGTTGTATGTTTTTCTGGTTTTATGTGCGAAAAATGCATTAAATTTTTCGACACATACTACCCAATGTTGCACACGTTTGTTTACATATATATCTGACCATACTGTCGACACATAAACAGTTTTTGAACTTTATTCTCATATAAATATTTGTGCGCATTGCAACAAGTATAAACTTTCATTTGTTACAATCAGTCTGCATAAATATGTAATATGTATTAAAATATTCACCTGCAAAACAAGTTACAAATTTAAATTTAAATACAACTCTTTATTTAACAACTATAAAACCTATTTTGTATACCCTGCATCCAAAATTAAATGTATTTTTGAGAAGCAAGAAAAAATGTTTTGTTAAATAATTTAAAATGAACAATGTTTCTCTTAAATTGAATTAATTACTCTACAAATAGATAAAAATATTTCTACTCAGTGGAAATAACCGTAATAAATTTTTACTTTGCTGTAAACCATACCAACTATTTCGGTTGTATCATATAGCTTCTTAAAGCATTTATTAGTTTTTGATGATTTATTTGAATAATTCATTTGTTTTGCTATAGTTTTAGGCTGCCCTAATAAATATTGAATTGCTCGAGCGTAATCACTTTTGTCGTTAGGCATTCACTGTGAATGGGGCGAATCGTAAACACCTCTTAGACCACGTCAAACGGCACCGTCTAATCCAAAATACTTAAGAGACTCTGCCCCCACGAAGCCCCAATAACAGTTTTAGCTGTCGTTAACCGTTGGCGTTACAGTTACACTTACAGCTGGAACTGCACCTAAAGTCTAGGCAACGCCTTTCGCTAAGCACCTTAACGAGAGACCCACTGTCCACCACTCAACAAGTTCCCAGTCCCTCTCAGTCTCTACCTGGCCCGGGCTAATGACCACTTGTAGTTGTAGTAGAGCAATTAAAGTGACTGCCAACACGGTGGCTTCAGCACAGTTCAGCGGGTCTCTACGGTTTTGTTGTTATTTTTTGTGCACATAATTCCAGCCACTGTCTTGTACTTGTCAGCCGGAGGGGCTTTTACAGGCGACTGCATCAGGCGAATGCGGGGGGAAGTGGGAGGTGGCTGCTTGGCAGTTGTCAATGCAGAGTTATGACAAAGTCAATCGACCTCAAGAGTAGCCATGTCTCTTGTCACATGGCTGGCATGGCGTCCGCTAAAGAAATGTCTTTCAACAAAAGTTAAATTGCAACTGCTAACTAATGAATGGCCGGAGTGATGAGGGAGCGAGCTAGGTATCTGTGACTGCAGAAATATAGGAGCACATAGACTCCGTCCGTCTAGTCAGAGAAAAGCAGAAGAAAATTATTCAAAATATGCAAGGAGAAAGCAACATTCCAACAGCAGCAACAGTTGCTGTTGTAATTTACTGCTTATTTGCGTTGAGGAGCAAAGCAAAAGCAGGAAGCAACGCGTAAATAAATAATGAAAAGAGTAGAAAGACCTGAACATAAGCACAAGATAAAAATTAAATGCTTTGACGTGCAGTAAATGCACTCAAAGAAAGCAAAGTCTCAGTGCCGACACCAGCTGAAACACACTTAATTGAAGTTTGAATAAAGTGTGAATAGCACTGTAATTTGCATAAAGCAAAAAATACAGTCGTTAGGCAAATATAGTAAATATAACACGGTTTCTGTTGCCTCTAATTTAGCAAGGGAATTTTTATATAAAATGTATTATCATTTTGTAAAATTTTGAATTGAATAAATCAGTTGTATTAAATTGTATTAATAAGACAAAAACGAATTAAAAATAAAGTTATGTAGTCACAAATCAATTTCAAAACATGGTTGGAAATAAATTTTTAATAGTTATACGTATTTCAATCATTTTGATCAATTGGGCAACTTATTTCATTTGTTTCATTTTATTATTTTAATGTCAACTAAGTATAGACGACAATGAAATTAAAAGTATAAAACAGTAGTGTAAAATAAAATCAGAATGTGATTTATATTAATAAAATTAAATTTAATAGGCCCAATAAGCTCACTAATTAAATATAATGACCTTATACTTGATTGCTTATAAGGCAGGCGCGCATTAATAATTTGTCGAATATTTGAAACTGACAGTCAATTTTATCTATTGAAATATTATTCATCGTATGAATAATATTATGATTATTATTTATATCATTATAAAAAACAATAATTTGAAATATCTAATAAAACAAACTAATCCAACGAACTAATCCCTCAACTCGTTCAACAAAAGCTCAACTCCCAAGAACTCTAGTTAAAAGCGCATTAAATAGTGCTCTTGATGCGAACCAAAAGATGAGGCGATCTAAATCAACTTTCTTTGTCCAACTGTCCAAAAACACAAACAATTATTTGCAGCATTTTGCTGAGTGTTTCATAACGAATACAGATCAAATTTATTTCGACTTGGGTTGCCACAAGCCTTCAACTAACAACACCATAAAACAAGCTAAACTTTTAACATAGAAGTTGGTCCTTTAGCTTTCATATTCTCATACAATTCTACTCATCATTAATTTGGCTTTGTTTCTATAAAAATCAAAATAAATACATAAATGATCTGGGTGTATGCCAAAAAGCCATTTAAATGATTCTTATTTTACAAGATACCAGTTATTAGTATACACAAACTTACACAGCCCTAAATCTAAACGAAACAGCAACAACTTGCGTGTCAAGTGCGTGCCACATAATGTTGCAACATTTATCTGCAGCGAACTGCTTGTGCACTGCAGTACATATGGATTATGATGCCACAAGCTGCCATACAATGAGTGCCACAATACTAACGGCCAGCACGTGTGGCAACTGCAACTGGAACTGCAACTGCAACTGCAGTCCGTATGTCGTCTGCCACAGCTGCGACATTTCTCAAGTCTTTTCACTTTTGTATACATTAGAAAAAACAAGTGTTGCCACAACACAGACAGCACAAGTAGCCACAAGTGTTGCACCACAAAACAAATAAAAAACAAACACACAAATGAAACAGCAGAGAACCAGCGCCATTTCAATTGCAGTTGTAAGTGCAACGCCAATTGTTGTTGCAAGGCTGTCGACATGACGTTGCAAGTAAGATTTCTATATTCGCTATCTGTTACAGTAGCTGCAACTGCAACTGTGTGGCATGCCACTCACATACTTTAATGGCTGTCTAAGCATGCTGTAAACTGAGCTTAGCCAAAATGGCGCACAAAAAAAAAGAAGAAAAAAAAAATAGAAAGGGCCAACTGGCTAATTTGGTTGCAACAAGAAAGTTTCAAGCGTGTCGTGCGACGGCTTACAATGAATTTATTATTTGCTGATGTTTGCTATTTGGGGCACGTGCCACAAATTTTAAAATACTCATAGTTGGATCAGCCAGCAGCAGGCACTGCTGGACGTGGCACACTTGACTAAAAATATGCCACACACACATAACACATACTCATACACACACACACACACACACACACACACACTCACATATACACACACACAAAAGCAAACGTAAGCATATCGGGGGCATCTTGAGCTGCTTGCGACTTAGTTTTTGGAAGCATTTTTGTGCTTGGTTGCGTTTGTTGACAAACATTTTTGAGTAGGGCAAACATCAAATGAGGCAATCGAGCAATGGCCAAAAGAAGGCGAAGAAGAAGCAAAAGAGGAGAAAGAATAACAGCAGTAGTGGCAACAACAAAAATCAGCGCAAATTTAGTGGCAAAGTAAATAAATTTCTTTTAGTTTGCTTTCACTTGGCCCGGCTTTGTTGTTGTGGCATTTAGAGCCACGAAATGTCTTAAGTCGCCGACTGCTTTTATTGCTGGAAATGGCCAGAAATGGCCAAAATGCCAGGCACAAAATATGTGCAGCAATTGAAAGAGCCGAAACGCGAGTGAAATGAAGAAAAATGAAGGCAAAGGGTTCGTTTGCCCCTTCGCCCCTCGCGACATCGCCCCAACGCGCTTGGTGTTTGTTAAATGGCACATGCACGGTTGATCGAGGTCCTTTTGTCAGTGCCTGTATGTGTGGGTTCCTAGATCCCTCTCCCTCCCTCTATCTACCCCTCGCTTTCTCTATATTTAGCTTGCGTGTGTGTGTGTGTGTAAATGCTAGCTATTAGCAGTGGGCGTACAGCATTGAACTTTGGGTCAGCAATTTGAAACTTTGGAAAGTCGTTTACAAAATGCCAAAACAATTTTTTGCTTAAGCAAAACGCGCCAACAGCCACTAATTAAACTAATTAATTGGCAGCGATGGCGGGCGGCAAGGCGGAAACGGAAGTGGCGTTGCCATATAGGCGCTATCGAAAGGTTATTTCCACCAAATTGATAATGAAAATCAGCCCAAAAGTGGGTCATTCAAGCGTTATGGCCAGCAGGCTCAGCCCAACAAAAAGGAAATACAAAATATGCTCGAGCGGGCATAAAAATACAACGCTTTTGGCCTGCTTACGAATTTTGAATTTTCTACAAAAAAATAAAAGAAAAAGAATAAAGAAAAAGCGCTAAGCGCAAAATTATTGAGCATTTAAGGCCAAGGCAAAGCAGCCAGAGCTCTGGCAGAGCCGAGACGAGACGAAACTTTAAATTTGCATGCAACCCGCGGCGCATTTGGGCATAGTATACTTTTGGGCGGATTTTGTGTGTTTGGCTTGTGGCGCCTGATTTGCATACGGGGCCCACAGACAGACAGACAGACAGGTGTTGCATGCCACAGATGAGTTACGAGTGTTGAATTTTGAGCTATGAATTATGACTGTGAGTGTCGCTGATTGTGGGTCAGTTTAAGCAGACCTTTCGCATTGATTCCTCTTGGCCAGCTTGGCATTCTTGGCAACTGATTGTGGCTTGATTCGTAGTATTTGGATTCGTAATATATTCACATTCACATTCACTTGAGACACTCGGCCCCAGGCCTTCAAGAATTTGGCCACTTTTGGCTTATTTGGGCGCCTTCAACTTCGGCTTTTGGCGTTGCCAACTTGCTGCACGTTCAGCGTCCTGGACGCGCGCACACGCGACGCGAACGCACGAGGTCCGTCAGCGGTTGCGGACACATCCTTACGAGCGCACAACAAACACGAGACTGAAACCAATTCGGTTCTTGCCGCAATAAATTCTCAGCTCATCAGCGTCGTGGCCCAGCAGCGGCTTCGGCTCCCACAGCCGAACTTCGTTTCCACGTTCCCACCACGAGCGAGCCGAAGTGCGACGCTGTTGCAGTTCGTGCGCTTTGATTTCCATGCGGCTGTTTCGTTTCCCTTTTGGTCCTGCGCAAGAGAGCGCCCGTGAAATGCCAGCACGGAGAGCGAGCAGTTCATTCATCTACTCCGAAACTCACCACACTTTCCGAAAGCGTACCACTGATAAGCGCACGACTGATTAGATTTACTCTTTACTCACGACCTACACAAACAATTTCTGGCTCGAGGTCCAACTGGAATTGGCACGGGCGGCAGGCGCGCATTAATAATTTGTCGAATATTTGAAACTGACAGTCAATTTTATCTATTGAAATATTATTCATCGTTATTTTTATAGTCCAAATCGTAAATGAATTTTTAATGCACATTCATTCGCTCTAGTTTCTAGTTGCTGGCAAAGCTCCACGATGGGGTTTAAATTTATTTGGGATTCCTTTGAATGAATCAATAATATAAAATTTCTAAAATACTTTTGGTTTGTTTCAGCCTTTGAGGGAAATTATTATTGACTTAAATTTAACTAATTTATTTTATTAATTTATCCTTTATTAAATATATTTACAATAAAGCTGCAAAACATAATTTGTTTATTTATTTTAAATAATTGTGTCTATTTGTTGAAATTTAACAATTTTTCTTAAGCATCTGTTGCTCTAATACTACATTGCAAACCGCAATCCCAAAACTCACATCATGTTAAACTAACAGTGAGATTAGCAAACATACCATTTTAACATACCATTTTCATGATGTTTATAAAAAGTCTTACAAGCATGCAGTTTAACAGTAAACTGTTGTATGAACATTCAGTTTGTTCTGCTAGCGAACTGTGTTATTAACAGAGTCATATCACTATGCTGCGCATGTTCTATTATCACCCCTTGATGTAACTCTACGCTTGTCGCTTTAACATTGCGAATTTCGAAATTCTCTGCAGCTACTCCTGCCGAAAATTATGTTATTGTTGGTATTAGCAGCGACACGTTATGTGGCGGTAATGTGCTGTTATTACCCCTGCGGAAAGTTACAGAAGACTCAACACACTTTGAAATGGGAAAGTTGCAAGTAAAAGATATTGCTGTTAGCATTAAATTTAACATTCCGTTTCGAACAACCCCTAAATATAAAGTAATGCTAAGAATACTATTTCGAAAAATGTAAACAGTTAACATATGCATTTATTGGAAATTGTAACCCCAACATTTAATTATTAGGTTAAGCTATTATATTAAGCTTATGTTATATCGTAGCTTTAGATAGTAAAATATAGGGACGGGGCAGATCAGTGGGACGGTGGCTACAGTCGGACGTAACCGACCGTAGGAGACCCTTTACTTTGAGTATATGTACACACAAACACAATCAGACGCACACACACTAAGCTATCCGCGTATGCAAGGCACACCACCCCCCCTCTGCCCAGTGCGGGAAATTCTCTGTCGCATATATTCGTTGTTTCTTATCCGATCAAAACAAAATTCACAGCGTCGATAGAGAATGCCATAAGCTAGTTACATACCAAATCACAAGCCGATAGCTTGAAAACTGTGGCTACAGCAGCTTTTTGCGGTTTACGGGGGAAGGGGGGAAGGTATCCAAAATCTAAAACAAACTCGTGCTGCTTACTGAATAGGGGAACCTAATTACCGAATATGGTGTCTCTAGCTCTGATAGTTGCTGAGATCTAGGTGTTCATACAGACGGACAGACAGACGCACAGACGCACAGACGGACAGACGGACAGACAGACAGACGGACAGACGGACATGGCTAAATCGACTCGTCTTGTTGTCCTGATCAAGAATATATATACTTTATGGGGTCTGCCACGCCTCCTTCTGGGTGTTACACACATTTCCTCTTTGCACTAAGTTAATAGACCCTTTTTACTTTTTTAAAGTAAAGGGTCTAAAAACTGTTGCAGTCTAAATTTCATACTAAAAAGCGCAATATAAATCTTTAAAATTGATATAAGATTTATTACTACTTTTTTAATTTATCATATGCTTTATTATATATATTGATAATAGTACGGCTAAATCATTTTCAATTTGCATGTTCACTATCGATGGCTTATAATGTATAATAAATTTCCATGAAAAATTGAAAGATATTGATTAATATTTTATTAACTATAAACAGTTATTATTGTTGTTGTTTCCCTCTGAGTGGGTTATTCAGGCCGTTGTGTCCTCTAGCAAGAAAAAATCTTTTGTTTTAATCTTGCATTATCCTCCTACGCGTTTCGGCATATTTTATGCCTTCTTCAGGGAGTAGTTTTTCTTAATAGTTAAATGTTAATTTCCATAGTGTCAAGTAGTATTGAATAATTATATGGTTGATATAATTATTTTTGTCCATCGTCAGTGTTGCTCTGTTTACTTTCTTTTCTCTACTGTCAGTTATGAAAGAATTTTAATCAGTTGGTGATAATTTCTGTTTCCTTAATTTTGCAGAAAAAAATGTTAATCGTAAACGGTTCTGCTAATAGTCCTCAGCAGTAACTCAGTAAAAGTAGTCAACAGTTTGCTGTAATATATTCGCTCTTACTGTAAACTTTACAGACAGCTGTTAATGTTAAGCGCTCCAGACTTCACTCGAACGAGAACCCTGCTTCTACATAATGCTGTAAACAATTCCCATTACATCATATTAACAGAATAAATATCACCCACCACTGTGCATATAAGTTTGCTGTAATGCTTATGCTAACGGGAAACAGAATTCTGTAGTAACTGTTTACAGTTGCCTTCCCCTTTAAATTAACAGTAATATTTTCAAACATCTGCTGTTGAAGCAAATAACAGTTTGTTGTGAAGGATGTGCTGTTCTGAAATTTACAGTTATTTGTTAACAGAAGTTAAGACTCAAGAAAAACCAGAATATTGCATTAATATTTTGCTTCTCCTTCATATTAACAGAAACGTTTAAATCCACATAATATAGAGAACGCTTTTAAGCTTACAGCACGCTGTAAAACATGAACTTGACTTCCTTGAGCCATTTAAAGACAAATTAAAATTGAGCGTGACGTCACTGGCCAACCTCCGACAATTTAATTGTAGTTAGCCGTAAGTTAAATACAAAATGCGTCAGCTTCGTTATAAATAGACAATCTGCACCCTCAAAGGAACTCACCCCCGAAGTCAATTTGAACATCATGTTGGCAGTCATGTTATTGTTGCTGTTACTGTTACTGTTGTCGGTGTTGCTGTAACCGCTGTCAACGCCTTTGTAGGCAGGGCAGAGTCGGCGCTAAAGTGTGCGGAGTCAACCCCTAAGCGAGCACAGCGTCAATTATGGCAAAAATTTTAAATTGCAAAAAATTGTAACAATGGCAATTGCGAGTTGCAGCTAACAGGGGTTGGGGTTGGGATTGGGGTGGGAGGTTGCATCAGGCGTAACCGAAACTAATTCGCAACAAGCGCAATAAAAATTATGAACAATAGCGGAAATTAGGCATGCCAGGGGCGCAAGCCAAAGAGATACAGATACAGTAACGAAGAATACTTATGGAGAGGGGTGAGCAGGGGCTGGTGGCAGATCGCACTTGTGGTTGCTGCATGGCATTGACAGCGTAACGAAATGTTAACCAAAGCGTAACGAATGTTCGGGCAACAGCAACAAAAATCAGCGAATTGGCGACGCTGCCACACAGTCGGAGCCATTTGGGGGCAACACTTTCGCTGCATCGGGAAATACCGACTTGCCCGGCGGGCCAAAGTTCATGGCTCCCGCGTCAAGCACAAAGTTTAATTAGCAACTTTTTTTTTGTTGCTGCTGTTGCTGCTGCTTCTGCTGCCGTTGCTGCTGAGCTCGTGTTGAGTGGCTTCTGCTGCTGCAGTTTCCGGTGATGCACCTTTTGGCTCCCGGGCATCTGCACATGCTCCTCGAACATGTGTGCAATTGGCTCTGTGTGCGTGTGTGGAAAAACTTGCGATGCTGTCGAACGAGTAAGGATAAAGGATGCTGCTGCTGTTGCTGCTGCTGCTACTGCTGCCGTCGACGAGGGCGAATGACACTTGACAGTGATTTATAGCCGAGGCCACTGATAACCCGACTAAACTGGGAGGCAAGTGCAAATCTGGGTCGTGGCAAGACGCATAAGCAATGCTCTGATTCTTGTACATTCCACCCCCCTGTCGTCTCTCCTCTCGCAATGTCTCTCCCATTGTTACGAATTTGTTGAGTTTTCTTTTGGCTTTTGAAGTATTTTCATGCCGCAAATGTTGCAATATTCAGCCAAAACGCTCACATGTGCAATCATTTTTTATCGCAAATCTTTCACCCGAGTCAAGCTCTAAGCGGCTGTTACGAATCGCAGTCATGCGGTGTCCCCTCCCTCTCTCAAGCAACCCTCACTCCCCTTCCACCTCGCACTCAACCATGCCCAGCGGGGTGTTAAATTGCCAGCGCTGCGACCACCACTGTCATATCCATTCAACGCCATTAACCTTCTGTCAATTTCAATAAGGCAACTGCAAAAGAAATATATATACATAAATATGTATATGTATCTCGCAAATCTGTTGCAATTGAGGCACCGTGCACATTATGCATCCTTGCCATCCTCCTAGCAGACTGTCAAGATGTTGCAGATAAAAAAGCGCATATTGTAGCAAACTGACCAGACAAAAGAATTTCATCAAATTTATCAGAGCCATATAGTATATCACATTAATAAAACAGCAGCTGTCCAATTTATTAGAATATCTAGACCAAGAAGCAAATTCCATAGAGATTTTAAATGGACCATAAGTTTGATTTGTGAAAATAATGCTAATTTATTTTATAAATAATTGTAATTTATATTTTGATTAAAATCCGCTGTGCATTATTAAATTTTTCCCCGACTGTTTCTCAGATTAGCATATAAAATCGAAAAAAATGCGTTACATTTAAAAAGATATTTTATTTGCTTAGAGAAACACTAAAAATTAAATTCTCGGCAACTTACACTAATAGTTTATAAAGAAGATTGAAATAACATTGAAATTTAAAATTCTTATAATGTAGAAAGATAAGAAATTTTGATTAGATGGCAAATTATTCTTGTATAGTAAATTGTTTTATATTAATAAATTATTTTACTCACTCGAATACTATCGTTTAGAAATGCTTATTTTTTAATTCTCACATTTTTTTATCCCCTACCTTGATGCTTATGCTACAAACTAATTACCATATGAGTGTTTGCAGGAGTGAGGTCGCTTTTATGCGGTTTTGCTAGCAGTTACGCACTAATGGTGCCGCGTTGATGCGATAGCATGGCTAACATGGCGGACGCGAAAAGGTTGGCTGCCATTTCCGTTTCCGTTCGCCCCTGCCGGCTGTGCATGTCCACATGTACCGTTGTCGTGTTTGCCGGGACACTGTCGTGTTGCACATAAATCGTTTAAAATAAAGTGATAATTGCATTTGTGTTTCATCTGTCAAAAGGACAACAGAGCTCAGTCGCTACAAGCAGACATGTGTAAGTTGAGTGTGTGTGTGTGTGATTGTGTGTATGTGTGAGCCAAAAATGGAACTGCCAGGTTGTCTAGCGATCTGGCCGTCTGCTCTCCACTTGCGCGACATTTTATGAGTGTCGCCGCCATATGAATAATTGCTATAGCCAGCCAATTTGAATGCCGTTGCGATACTTCCCCCATTCCCCCCCCCCCCCCACTACCTCATCCCGCAGCATCCTGCATGTCGTGCTGACCAAACTTCGAGGGTTGCCCGTGTGTCGGTGTTGCATCAGTCCATGCGTGTTGCTCTGTGTGTTTGTGTTAATTTCTCTGTCGCTGTGAAGTGGATTAAAGTATTTGCGTCAACTTACACCCTAAAACGAGCGCAACCCCTCCATGAGCCACACCCCCCGGGCCGATTCAACAGTCGCTACAGTCGAAACTGCAGATGAAACATTCATGCAGCGCCGAGCTCTACGCATTTTCCCTTTTTGTCAGATTTTTTTATATTTATCACTCGACTCGTACCTTTGTCAGCTCTGATTAATATGCGGCGCCCCGTTGATGTCCTCAATGGATGCGTACTGCGTCTGCATTTGTCGTTTGAATCACGTGAATCATGTGAATCGTGTGAATCGTGCAAGTGTTGCCACCTTGAAGCCCCGCGAAGCCTCTTTCAATTGAAACGTTAATCAAATAGCATTAATATTTATATTGTGTTTGCCAAGGGGTGCAAGTCGCAATCATGATTGAAGTGCTGCAGCGAATGAAGCACGGGGGGAGGGGAAGGGATTGAAGTTGTATGCAAATATCAGATATAAAATATGCCACATCTCAGGCACCGCATGTGGCAAATTAGGCCGATTTCAATGCAAACTCAGGCAATGTGATTACGCAGCACTCATATCTTATTTATCGATTCGTCGCATGAATGAGTGAGTGGGTAAATGAATGATGCAGAGTGCAGTTCAGTTCCATTACACTTTCCCTTTCAATTTCCATAAGTTTTGTCTCATTGACTTTCTTGGGCCAAACGCCAGAGTAAGTCTTGGCCCACAGTTTGACCTGTATTGCCTCATGGGGTTCAACTGAGTGAAATTGAAGCTTGCGTGTTCACTCCATTGGGTCAAAGGGGGACAAGGTGCCATTGAAAAAACGTGTCGATTTGATGAATGGCGTTTATTAAGTAAACAATTCAAGCTATTTGCAGCCTAATTGAGCCCCATGCATCAACGTGTTGTGGCAGTTAAATGCCTTATTAATATTTAACGACCATTTACAAAAAAACACCTCAAATAAATTAGGCACAAACGCAACATGACGGCCCCATTACCCATTACCCATTACCCATTACCCAATACCCCAAGCTCAAACACACACAAATCCACACAGACTGAAGAGCAGAAATCAGATGTTTAATTGCTCACCATTTGCCTAATTTCCAGAGGAAGTCAATTTGACGAGCCCCCCATACGCAATAGGTAGCCATAGACCGAGCTGTGCTGCATGCAACTCGTGCCACACGTTGCATGTCCAGCCAGTGGGACTCTCGTTGAGCAAAACATGGCAAATAACTGCAGTTGTGCGGGCTTTTAAGTGCTCGTCAGGGGAAATGGGTTTTTGCTTTGCATGCAGCACGCGCATTTTTTCCTTCTGTTTATAAATATTTCTTTGTGGAACGACATGACTGCGATATGTCTGTGGATAGAGAAATGTTTATTTGTTTAATTTTAACGAGAATATTTGATTGAAACTAATCCCAAAATGTATACTGTTTGTTCCTGAACTACTACATCGCCATTATAAATCGTAATTGGTTATGTTAAATAAAATATTTTAATATAAACTTTAAATTGAAAATATGCTTAAAGTTAAATATGATTTTAACAATTTCACTTAGAGAAAAATCGAGAGATATTGTTCATAAATCAACAATTTGCGGTATTTAAAGTTCAAGAAGTCCGCAAATTTGTAATAAAGAATTAATTTCTTCATTTAACCACATTCTTCAATTCGAAAACTATTTTCGTAAATATTAAATCTACAATTATTCACGATTCTATTGCGATTTGTAATTGAATTATAGATTAATACTTGACTCCTTTAAAAGCATAATTTCGTGCAACGGCCCATTATTTATATTTCTGTGTGTTAACATTCATAATCAAATAAGAGTAATTAAATTATTTAAGAATTATTTTAGATTTTTGCTCTATATGTTAAAATCGTTAAAAAATATAATTTGAATTTTAAAATATTATAGCAATAGTTAAAAAAATAAACTAAATATATTCAAATTAAGAATTAAATTCTTTAAGTGATGAAGAGATAACTGATTTAAAAGCAAGTTCTTGTTTTGAGAAGTTTTGTTTATTCTTATTTACTTTGTCAGCTTGAAACTTTAATTAAATATTCACACAGAATAATTGTGCCCTAGCCACTCCTGAGTCCATTCCTGAAGAGCTGCAGCAATTACATTAGGCACACTCCAGTAGTTTTTAACGTCCGTCAACTGCTCATTATTCGCATGCATTATTCGAAATTCCAGTGAAACTATTCACATATGTATCTGCAGCACTTAAACGTTGACAAACAATTTTGAACAGTAACGAGTTGCGTTGAGTTGGCCAACTCTACTCATAATTTCCACTTTTCGTTGCAAATGCATAAAAATTAAATAAAATATGCATTATGTCGACAAAGTTGAGCTAAAAGTGCGCTGCTCTCAGACGTTGTAGTTTTTCCCTGCCACACATAGATACACACACACGCACGCACGCACACAGACACGTGTGGAGAGATAACTGTAGTTACAATAAAATACATATGCAGCGAGCGGAGGCAGCGGCAGAGTCAGCATCGCCGCTGGCATTATAGAAATCCCGTTAAACCCACTTAATTCAATAAAACACCTTTCACACACTTGGCGCTAAAGCCGACAACAAACTATAACATTAAGCGTTGAGATGCGAGTGTGCGTGTGTGTGAGCGTGCCTCTGTGTGTGTGTGTGTGTTTAGTTGCTTTAGAGTGTGCACCAAAAGCTACTTCATGACTGCAATTTACGTTTAAAGTTGCTTAAAGTTGCTAACGACAAAAGTTATAATTGCATAACGTGCTCACGAGGTGGGGCAGCGTAAAGTGGCAACCCCGCACACACACACATGCACATACGGAGAGACTCACACACACACACACTAGCGCACAGTTGCAACTAACTAAAATGCCGCCGTCTCTGGCATTCGCATGCGAGGCAGCAGATGGCAACCGGAAATGAAACGTAAATCAAATAAGTAAGAAGCGTAAATGCGCGCAACGCACACACACACAGACATACACACAGACACACACTCCCCTAGCGGGTAGTGCACACAAGTGTATTGTCATTAGCGACAAGCACGAGACATGGCAACGACAACTACAGCGAGATTGAGAAGGAGACGAGAGCGACGAAGACTAGAAGCAAGACGAGGAGGCGGGCGAATCTCTGGCTACCGAAATTGAAAAGTTTATGGGAAGTGCATTTTTCGTGAAAGTGGCAGCACTCATTGTATAGTTTTCGCCGCTCGCTAGGAAAAGCAATGAAGGAAATTGTTCATATTATAAATAAAAGCGGAAAATGTTGCGAGCAGGGCAATGACGGATGTGACGACACACCCAACAGTGGCAACAACGCATGCCGGCTCGCTGTCTTCAGCTCGTGCGAAAGTGTCAACAGCCAACCGGAAGGGAAGGGGTTGGGTGGTCGAGGGGCCGAGTGGGCGTGTTAGCGTGTCGCAGCACGCCCGTCAATTCCTTTTGCCATTTTCATTACTTTTAAATGCGTTGCGTTGAATTAGAAGCATTTCATTTCATTTTTACAACTATTTTTTTTCTCTCTTTTGTCAGTCGCTACGTCTTCGTTTCCTTCTGCTGTCCTCACTCCAATCGACCCATGCCCTTGCCAATCCAGCGCCAGTTTCGGCAGGCATTACGAAAAGGTGTTAAAAATGTTTAACGTCTTAATAGCTGTACGCTGTGCTTCCCCTTTCAAGCCCTCCCGTGTGGCACCTCTGCTCTGGCTACCTCCCACTGGCTGGGCGTGCGTGTATGTTGTGCCTTTTCCTCTTTTACTTCACACTTTATTCGCCACTTTTGCTGTCTTTGGCATACGCTGCCTTGCGTTTGATGTTGCCGTTCTATTTCCGCTTTGCGCCCGTTGGTATGCAACATTTTTTCTCTCTTTGGGTATGCTTGTGTATCTGGCTTTACTTTGGAATAATTTCGGTGCGGGGTGGGGCAGATTGAAGGGTTTCCAGCATGCAAGATTTGTTTTTAAGGCAACGGGTTAACGAGCTGGCATTCTTTTTGATTGAGAATTCTTCAATTAACGCTGTGGGAGTCGTGTAATTTGATTTTTCTTCTAACTTGCCTAAATTGTAATATTTAATTGACTTTTCTTTGCTAGGTTACAAGTTGCAAAAGTCCCAGCAAAATATATAATTATGGCGTAAAACACAATTTTTAAACCGTTTACCATGTTTACTTTTACTTACTTGCTCTATAAATATCTCGCACTTTATGAATGAGTGAAATCCAAGTTAAAATTATATTAAAATATATGGACGGGGCAGATCAGTGGGACGGAGGCTACAGTCGGACGTAACCGACAGTAGGAGACCCTTTACTTTGATCTATGTACATACAAACATAATCAAAGGCACACACACTAAGCTACCCGCGTATGCAAGGCACACCACCCCCCCTCTGCCTACTGCGGCAAATTGTCTGTGGCATATGTTCGCTGTTTCTTATCTGATCGAAACAAAATTCACAACGTCGATAGAGAATGTCATAAACTAGTTAAATACCAAATTACAAATCAATAGCTTGGAAACTGTGGCTACAGCAGCTTTTTGCGGTTTACGGGGGAAGGGGAAGAGGTATCCAAAATCTAAAACAAACTCGTGCTGCTTACTGATTAGGAGAACCTAAATCCCAAATATTGTGTCTCTAGCTTTTATAGTTGCTGAGATCTAGGTGTTCATACAGACAGACAGACAGACGGACAGACGGACAGACGGACAGACAGACGGACGGACATGGCTATATCGACTCGGCTTGTCGTCCTGATCAAGAATATATATACTTTATGGGGTCTGCCACGCCTCCTTCTGCCTGTTACATACATTTCCTCTTTGCACTAAGTTAATAGACCCTTTTTACTTTTTTAAAGTAAAGGGTCTAAAGAAACAATTCATTAAACAAGTTTCGGAGCTTTAAAATAAACATAAAATAGTAATTTTAAACAATTGTATTAAACTAATCAATAAGCAAGAATTCTTTTGTTCAAGGTTGTGGAGAAATTCTTCTGGAATTTAATTTATTTATTTTTTTTAAAGGAGGTATTAAAATTCAAGGAATCGAAATACAAATTAAAGATTATGTTATTTCAGAAAAACACGATTGTAGTCCTCTATCCATTCTGAGCTTTCGAATTTAAATAAAATATAAATAAATGTATTAACACAAAATCCAAGGCTTTTCGTCAATGTCTTTAAATTTACATGCATAAATAACAAGTTGAGCTTAATCGACTTAATGTCGTTTAGGAAATGAAGTACAACTATGCGAATATGAATAAATATTATATAAGGTAACTACAATTGCTGAATATTTAGTAATCCAAATGCAATTTGAATGCAAACTAAATACAATTCTTGTGTTGATTATGACACACATTAATGCCTATGTCCATATGTATACAAATTACTTCTTGTATACATTTTTGAGAATTAATTTACACCAGCAAATGCGAAATGAGGCCAAGCTAAATACAATTTCAATTTCCGCTGCAATTACTTGTGGGCTTGTAATGAACATTATTATAATTGCAGCTATCAGCTTAAATAATTGAAATTAAATGTAAAAATATTTCACATTGACAACCTGCCCTCATTGTGGGCAGTGTGAACTTATGCATTTGGTTGCGATTTAATTTAGTCGCTGGTTCCCAACGCAATCAGCTGTACTTTACGCTCTATAAACTTTGACAAAATAGTTGAATATTTTATGAAGTGCAATAACATTTCAATTTTTGGTTACGCTCAATTGTATACATAATTTAGGCATTAAATACACTGGCTACAAATGATATTACAACCTGCCCACTTCATATGGTATATTTATATAGTAATTACTTGATTTATTGCATTCAATATCATGAACAGCATCGTAAATGCCATGCCCCGGCTTCAGGGCAGATTACATGGGCGCGGTGCACTTAATCAGCTGCGATGAATGGATCGGGTCTGGTAATACGAGTCCAATTAAAACATTGATAGTCAATAACAGGGCTTAACAATATTGGAATTTCATGTAGATGCCCATTGTGCAGTTGTTAAAGTCGACGCAGTGAAGCAGTTTAGCTATGACGGTATTCCGTCTATCATTTCAGTCATCTATCAATTTAGATAGGCCGCTACTAAGATACGGAACAAGGCAGCGTCGTTACACACGCACACCCACTCGTATATACTGCCAGCGTTGATGTCATTGGGGAAATGGCAGATAGACGTTAAGACTGATAGAGAGTCGGTCGTTTGACAATCAACGCATTGAACTGACTACAACCACGTTTGGTATCTTAATGAAGTATCGATTTCTCAAATTCTCGATTTCCTTTTTTTTTCTCTCTGACTCTGACTCTGACTGTGACTCTGTGCCTGTTTTTATGCTGTATGTTGTCTCTCTGCCTTGTGGCAAAATTCCTGCGAGTCATGTAAATCACTTATTATATTCGCTCCACTTCTATCACACTGTGTAGATGCTTTTCTTGAGCCCTGGATGTGTCTGGCAAATCTCATAACTTAATCTGAAATTAGTTTTAAGCTCGTAACGAATTTCACTAACTAAATTGTCATAATGGCAAATAACAACGGAAATAATGACGTAACGCAAAATAAAATCAGGCAATGAACCAATCTAAACGCATCTGAGTGGGCGAAGCTCATATCCAGCGGCAGCGTCTCTCCTTTCCTCTGCCAACGTCCCACATGGCGTATACGTGATGACTTTGCAAATAGCATTCAAGCAATCCTATTGAAAGCCGAGCAGAGCGCATAAAAACTGTATGCCCTGTGATATGCGTTATTTGTATTGAATGACCAGAAGGCATACCAGGCGCTGAGCTCCGATAACCGAAATCTAATTTCGGTAATTTGTTTCCGCCTAATGCCATGCCGGATATGATTTCCCACTGTAATTGAATAGTGTGCTCCAGTGTCAAACTAAATGCAATACTTTCAGCTGAGTATGTGCTTTGTTGGAGCAGTGATCACTACCCGCTTAAGGCTTTACTGGCTCAAATAGTGCTAGCGATCTTCCAATTTTCCGTCCCCATTTTGTACGGCACTTAAACAAATGAAGCTGTCGGCGTCGCGTTATTTATTAGCGCTGCAACTGAGCAATTTCCAGCCTCAAATGCTTTTTTATTAATTTGCCTTGTGGCCAATGCACACACACAGAGAGAAGAAGAAAGAGGAAGAGAGAGAGAGAGAGAGCAAATACACTGCGAGAAATGCGGGGATGGTAGGCAGCAACCGCGACAATCGGCTTTTATTCATTGGCTGCTGGCTGAGTCTGAGGGAAAGTTGGTGTTTGCAACTTCTCTTATTTGTCTGGGCTGCAGCAACTGGAGCTCTGCTGTCCCCTCGCCCTAATCTTCAACGAACGTTCAATTGTGTGTAAATGTGTGTGTGTGTGTGTGTGTGTGTGTGTGTATGTGTGTGTGTGTGTCTTTATCGTATGTTAAAGTCAGCGTTTATACAAAATTTTTAAGTGCTTTCCACAAAGTTTTCGCACTGGCACTTGAACAGTGCCGTCGCTTTGTTCTGCCATTTTGAACAGTCAAAGATGGGCGTGGCTATCGCACACCCACACACTCATACCCAAACAAATACACACACACCCACCCACACACTCACATACACCCAATGCTAATTCACAGCGGGTGACAAAGTAAATTATGATATTCGTTTCCCGACTAACAGACTGCGTGCACTCCCTGCTTTACTTATTTCATTTTTTATTCGCTTTTTTCGCTTTTAGCCCTGACCAGTAGTTGGAGTCTTGGCATTTGCATTGGGCCCGGTTGGCGGCTGCGACGCGTGATTTGTTACGCGGCGTACGTCGCGTCTGTACCTTCACCTCCTGCCCGCCCGGCTCTTGGGGTTCGGCCTAGCCAAGCGGATGAGCACTTGGAAGTTTGGCGTATCTGTTTTTGAGCTTCTTAATGGAAAGTTTTCGGGGTAAAATTTACGATATGCCGTGGTCCGGCAGTCGGCAACCGGCGTCATATGAAGATAAGTAAGAAGAGCAGGGGAGAGAGGTTTGGTGAATACGTAATGCGAAATGCGCCTGTATTGGTTTTGAGCTTTAAGTGAATTAGTTTTAGCAACGGCTAAAGTTGTAGCTAAAGTTGAAGCTTAAGCTGAAGTTACTCCTGTCATTGGAGGAGCAACAATGTGCCCCCATTCAACTGTTTGTCACATCGTTTACAATTTTAATGCCACTTTGATGTTTGTTGTTGAAACTGGGTGCCCCATTTGGGGAGAAACCTGATGACAGGACAGCGAGGACGCAAGTAAATTAACAAGCAGCTTAACTACAACAAACATGCAACAGTTCTGTCATTCTCACATTCTGCTTTTTGGCACTGTCTCAGCTTGTATCTTTGCTTTCGGCCAACTAGAAATCTGTCCGTGCCGCCTGTCCACAGAAAAGGTCCGTAAAATTTCGTGCAAACTTTGTTAACTATTTAAGACATAATTTAGCAAATTATTTTCTTCCTCACGGGCGAGGGAGGACTCGACTCACAAGTAAATATTATGTAAATGAGTGCCTGGGGTAAGACTCCGCCCATAATTTAGCAAACAACTACAAAGGGTAAGATCTAGGCTGAGCGAGGGACAGCGGGGGACAGCGGATAGACTAGGTAGACCAGCTGCTTAGTTTACCCCTTGCAAGCTAAGCTGCAGCGAAAGTTTTGGGAAGAAACAGCGGGGCAAGAGGATGCAGCATGTCCTTGCCATGGTAGTTAGTTTTTTAATCCCCTTTAGTTATTAATTTAATCGCACAGCTGCATTTAAGTCAGCCTCTGTGTGCATGAGAGAAGTTCATGTCAACCTTTTTATTGCCTTCCGGCAGTCGAAGAAGCAGCAAAGGCTTAAACACTGGCATACAGAGCAGAGCGAGCCGAGCCAGAGGGCGTAACAATCTCTTGACATACAAATCCGACGTTGGCTTTAATTAGTTTATAGTGCTCTGCTCCAGGATACGGCTTGTAAAATGTACACTGTGTTGTTAATATGTTTTTGCCAAATGTGACAATTGGCAATAGTCTGGCTCGAAATTGTAATTGTTTTAATATTGATGTTTATGCATCGGTTGCATTGAAATTTAAGATCGAATCACGGGATAACAATCGAATTTTCATAGTATTTAAAGTCAACAAATAAATAAACCCATTTTTATTCACTTTTATTGAGTACAAGTTATACAAATTAAAGAAAAATCAATCAATTAATTAGTAAATAAAATACATGTTGGTATGGTATGTTGGTATGTAATAAAAATAATTTCTATCTACTTTAAATTAACATAAAACCTCATAATACTCTTCAGCTTTTCCTTCAAAAACTGCAACTAAAAAATTATTACATTTTGGACTATATTTTAATAGACATTTTATATATTATATTATCTTATTGGTATTTAAGTTGCAGCATTTTTATTTATATTTGTCTTTAACAATTTGTATTTTATTCGTTTGTGTCCCCCGTTGCTGCTTTAAATAAAGAACGAAAAATACGTTCACAGAATATGCTTTAACTGATTTTCGCATTCAAGTGATTTATGTTTCCCGACTGACTCATTCACTTTGTGCTCCTTGGCCCCTACCTGCAAAATGAATGCCTCGGGGAGCTCTCGTTTTCTGTTCATTTTTCATAATTTTACATGTGATTTGAGTTTTGTTTCGCTCAACATTTTCTCGCGATGCTTTATTTGGATTTCATGCAGGTAAAAAATCGATAATGGAATCAGTTGTGTCTGTAACAAAACTGAGACATAATATATGTATATTTATCAACAGGTTAACAGCCAACTTACCAGCTGTCCGAATGCTGACAAAGGGGGGGTATGCCCACATTTGGTGTTCATTCATTTATAGCAGGACTTTTCATATATGTCGGAGCAGATATCGAAAGAATTTTACAAGCTAACAAAATCATTTTCCGCATCATTAACGTTTTTGTGTTTCATATGCAAATTGCCGTTGCCATTCGTTCGGCCACAGACATCCGTCCAAAGAAAGTCAAAGTTTGCCAATCGAGTGTGTGTGTATATGTGTTTATATATAGTATATAGTGTATATATGTATATATGACCGCAACATTAGTGAGGTTGAGTGCACAATGAAGACCCTACACATGGCTCACTGGCTGACTGGACCGTAGACCCTTCAGCCAGTAACTAGCTGTAGTAGTTGTCCCTTGGCCCCTTGGTCCTTCAAACATTGGCCACATTATTCGCACGCAATGAGCCTTGAAATTTAGTTTTCGGTTAGTTTTTGGGTTCTTGATCCTTCAAGGGATTACCATTGGGTTAGTTGACGGAAAACTTTGCATATGCCTCTGACAGCATTATGATCATTTTTCACTGCTCTGTCGCGACTGCCAGACCTCAGCGCCTTAATGTTGCATGCCTCCTGCCACACAGCCCTTTGCCTGCCTTGTCCTTTGTCCCTCCTTGCAGCTCTTCTCATTGTGTTTGTGGGTCTGTCATTAAGCCAAATTAATTGTGTCAAAGGTAAGCCTGTGCCAATACACAAAACTCTTTGGGGTATTTGGTAATGTTAAATGCAACATTCGAACACTGCAATATACTCAAGCATTTAAGCAGTCATTAATTAATTGTAATTAAAATTTTCTCCATTCTGCAATCTGCAGTCCCCATTGTGACCAGCAGTCCTTCCTTTCATGCGTGGCCTCATCAATGATTGGATCTTAAATTGCAACCGTGCCTTTGTTCTTAAGCCGCGGGCGTGGCGACACCGAACAATGCCAGCGATAATTAACATTAATGCATAATTATATCTGCCGACTGGCATTTTCAGTTTTAAATTAAGCGACTTCATGGGTAAATGCAACGAGCACATATACAAGATTTTTAAACCTACTTGCTAGCTGCTATATTACATATAATAAATTCTTATTTTAAAATTAATAACTATTAAATAAATAAAATAATAGTAAATAAATAATAAACAAATATATTGCTTAAAGCAACCACTGTGCAAAGTTAAAATAAATGTATTTTATTTTTACATTTTTTGAATATTTTCATGCTTGAAGTAACAGACAATTCATAAATGTATATTTACATATTTATTTACATATGCTACAACATGTTTTATATTCTAATACTTCTTTTATTTATTCATATAAGTTTTCTCGTACATTTTCGTAAACTTCACTTTCGCTGTAATAACATTTTATGTTAATTTATTAATATTTTTCCTAACAATCGCCACGTGTACTAAATTGAAATTCTATGTATAAAAGATGTTCTAAGATTGCTTAACATAGACATTATTTAAAGAAAATCTTATATAAAAGTTGCCCTTCCCGTTGAAATAATCCAGAATTTCCTTTTTATAGGGTTTTGGAATATCTGAAAACACGTTATTTAAAGAAAAAGAAATACAAAATATAATAAATTCTATGATTGTTTTATTTAAATAGGGAACCGTATAATATTTTTTAAATTGGATTTAATATAAAGGCCACAGCATAAAATCTCTCTTCAGGTTAACATACTCGACTGTAGCATGCTTGTTTGTGCTGTTTGTGTTAAGTTGCAAATTCATTGAACTGAATTTCGTTGGCAAAACTTTGCAATTGTATATCATTAGCAAGTAAAACGAAGTCTAAACGCTGAAATCAAGCAAACATTTAAAACCAAATGAATGCACACACCCACACACCCACACACCCACACCCACACACACACACACACGCACACACACACAGAAATGCGTATTATTGGTAAACAGATGTTCAAGTATTTGATGTTTTCAGTTGTATTTGTGTGGTAAACTTTAGAGTCGCTGTTGAGGTTAAGGGCATAAGTGACATTTGAGTGAAAGCTTTGACTACAAATATGAAGCCGTGGCAAGTATGTGAGGGCGTCAGAGTGTGTGGGTGTATGTGTGTGGGTGTATGGGTGGGTGTGGAATGCAATGGCAGACCAACAAATATTTATCTATGCCACTGGCCATTTTGCCGGGGCCTGCCAATAAAATTGCCATTGCTGTCATTGTCAGCTTAACGGCAAAGTGAACAAGCAAATGATAATGTCTACAACTCTGTGTTTATATGTGTGTGTGTGTGTGTGTATGTCTATCTGTCTGTCAGTTCACGTGTGATGCTATGCCGTTTGTCACTTAAGCTTTTTGGAGTGGCTGCGACAATTGATAACATATGCACAGTGTGTGCAATTATGTCAATTAAACGAAAATTACTTTATACGAGTACTTTGACCAACAAAATCACACACACACAGCTCACACTACACACACATACGCATATTTAGGTGTATGCTTAAGTGCATGCCACACCTCGATATAATATTCAAATTACCTGTGCTTTACTATGGTTCATTTTCTAAAAAGACTTGATAAATACGAATTTTTGCAATATGAAAACAAACAAACAAACCAATAATATATTGCAAATTGTTGTCAGTATAAATAAAATACAAATGTATTATTCTTAATTACTAAAAACCAAATTGACAATTAAAAAAAAAATTAATTTTAAAGAATTTTAAAATAATATACTTCATTATTAAAGTAAAATTTATTCAGTCAATACAAAAATTTCAGTTTAAAATACAACACAAATATCTTGATAGTATGTTCTATAAAAACTTTTTAAGAAAATATTAATACTAAATTTTTAATTTTTAATAGCTGCAATAGTAAAACATTTTTTCTAACCTATTCAAGTCGTTTGATGCACTGTGCGATATAAGGTGAAATCCATAACTAATTGGACTCATTGATAGCAGCAACAGAAGCCACATGAATTGAGCAAAAGTGTTTTTGACAAAAACAGAGAAATTCATAGTCAAATTAATAATACCTTGTAAATAACCAATTAATTTATTAAAACTGTAACTCGAAAGTGCAGTAATTGATCAAACTTCATGTAATCCAAGAGCAGCAAATAAACTTATAAATATGTATTTAGTGTATGTGATAAAATACAGTTACTGGCATGCATTAAATACAGGTTTGCACCTCGCTTTTTGTGACAATTATACGTTTAATAATTCAGCAGTAATAAACAGTTTTGTGATACAACACACGACATTAGATGCACGGCTGGCGATATCTATATGCCATGTGCTGGATAAATCTGCTGCTCTGTCTGCCACTTCTGATTCCTGCTCCCGACTCCCTGAATTCCTCCCATTCCGCCCATTGGCCTTGTCCTGACGCGTGTGTTAATGGCAAAGCGTTTAATGTTTCTAGTCACGTAATAAATCTAAATCTGTGCCCTGTGCGCTGTCACTTGCGTTTTATGATTTAATTTGTAATTTACTCGTAGTGCTGCTCATCTCTGCAGCTTGTTCTACTTGTGTTTCGTTCTTGTTTTCACTGGGATTTTTTTTTTTTTGGCAGTTGACTGTGCTGCTATTTTTGACAATGACGCCTGAGGGTATGCTACGAAAAATGTCTAAAAAAAAAAACAACCAAACAAAATATCTGTCTGGCTACGCATTTCGATTATGAGCACAGTTAATTCTTGTATGGGGAGCCGTTTTTATGAATGGCCTTTAAAATTGCCAAACAGACAGCAAATAGTTGCAGCAAAATATAAAATGTAATTTAGTTTCAGTAAGCGCAGGGCAAGCTTTCCCAGAGACATACTGGGCTCTCGCATCGACTTGATAGCATTTGCTACTTTGCATATTTTGCTTATCGAGCGCACAAATTGCATATGTTAGATTATTATGCCTTACATACAAACGTACCTGCAGTTTCATATAATACCAAAATAAAACCAGTTAGTTAGAACCAGATCAGTGAAACGGAAGGCTACAGTCGGACGTTACCGACAGTAAGAGACCATGTGCTTTGTAGTTCCGCTCGAATACGCTATCGATTATTAAAATATAAAAATTTTAATAAATCAGCAAATCGGAATATGAGTATTTTCCATGTACATATGTACTATATGTATGCAAATCGTCTGTTACATATCTTCGATGTTGCTTATCCGATCGTAAGGAAATTTACTGCATTGAAGTTGAATGTCATAGACTTAGAGAGACGGACATGTCTGTATCGAGACAGAAAGAAAATATACATTTTGTGGAGTCTACCACAACTCCTTCTGGGTGTTAAGCACATAGTTTATTTGCACTAACTTGATATTCCCTTTTATACTATTTTAAAGTTCAGGATCTAACTTGCTGGTACTTCATGTGTGGAAAATTCATTCTAGCTTTTGCCAGGCTCAAACAGAAGTCGCCTTTTCAGCAGCTTATGGCCACAACCCTTTTAGGGCTGCCACGCCTTCACACAGAGAGCATTTGAGGCGTTGCTGCTGCAGCTCTGGCCGTTGCTGCCACTGCGCCTTTTCACGCTTTGCAGTCTCGAAAATGTGCACATTTTTAGGCACGTTTACCACGTACTGTCTGTATGCGTTTGTCTAGCGTCTGTTTCTCTCGGACTCCTGCACCCTCTTTGCGCTGTCTTGCTCCAGTTGCCACTGTGTGATGTACTGCACATTTTTCTAACACCAATTGCTTTCAACACCTCCAGCACACACACTCACACATATGCACACTCCTTCGCCATTGTTGTTGTGCATGGAAAGTGCGGCGAAAGTGTTGGCCGTGTTGGTTGTAGGCTTGATCCATGCAGGCTGGCACTCGTATCTTGGGCTGCCAGCTCCATAGACAGACATATTGCATTTGCCTGAATAGGCAGTCAGCTGCGATTATGTATAAGCTGTCTAGCTGTGTGTGTGTGTGTGTGTTCGTATATTGCTATCTTGCACTGTCTGTGTGGGCTGGGCCACGTTTCCGTTGGCTTTCCTCGAACGGAAGCTAAGTGCACTAAACGATTTGATTGTTTCGTGTGCTGCAATATTCAAGCTGATTGACCAGTTACATTTTGCTTTAAAATAAAGTTATCTGCATCGGCTGTTTGAAATATTACGCATACGCCTGGTGGTCAGTAGCAAATAAACCAAAGCAGATAAGAATTCGACGTAGGGACCAAAAAGAGATTTCGAAGCTAGTTGTAAACAATTTGTGTGGCAAGTTTTGTGGACAGGAGGCCCAAAAGGAATTCTAATGTCGTTTATTAACGCCATTGCCTGGAAATATGCAGCACGTAACCATGTGAAGAGCAGCTGGCCAAAGGACTTGGCATTTTATTGCATTGTCAATTTAATGGTGTGGAAATGCTTTACTGAACACAGACCGAACTGAAAGCAGAGCGAGCAAAGCTGTTGCCAAGACTGGATACACATTTCACATACAATACATACCCAATACAGACACATAGCTACTTTTACGCATAAACAAGACAAATACAGAGAGCGAGAGCTAAGCCAAGTGCTAACTAAGGCAGTTAGAAGATGTTCTGTGCCCCGCCCCGTATTGCCTCGCTTCACGTTCAGTTGCAAGTAAAATAAGCTAAACGTTTAATGCCTGCACAATATTTATTGCCATGTTTCATATTCCTAGCAACTTTTTTGCCACACCATCGCCATGGCCCTTCGTTACAAAGTAGCCTCGTCTGCCCCTGCCCCAGCCCCTGCCACTGTCTGCATTGTTTAGTTTTGTACTTTCACTTGCCACAGTTATTGTTGTTGATGTTGCTGTTGCTGTTGCTGTTGCTGCTATGTCAAGCGATTTATAAAATGCCAAGCAGCAGTGGCAAGTGAAGAGGCCAGGCTTTTAAGCAGCCATAAGAACAACAAACGAAGATGCAGGCATTGTGCCTCAGATGCTGCACAGTGGTCGCTCTCTGACGATAAAAATAGAAAAATACCTAAATTGAAATTTGTAGTTTAAATTTTGAGGATCATCTCATAGTTATATTGGCTGTTTAACTGACTGTTAACCAAATGCGTTCTGATTTTACAAAGAGTAAGCCCCATCTTTTAATATTCAAAGCCTATTTAAAATATACGCCTACATTTTGAAGTAATATAAACGTTTTCTTAGGTATTGGGTGTACCATCTAAAAATGGAAAATACCTAGCTTTTTTGCCACCGATTCCCAGGTTTAATTACTTTTGATTAGAGATTCATAACTTAAGAATAAAATAAAGCTGGAATTATTCACCGTTTGCAGTCTTTTATATTTTCTTAATTATACGTCCACTGAAATTTTTTGTTGTCCATATAAGACCACTGTGCGCTGCAAGTATTCGTATCATAGATGAACGGAAATTATAAAAGTGCTGCCAGATTTATGAAATCAAATTTGAATTTGTGCCAGCCTTTGTGGCTGAAAGTGCTGACTAAAATGCATTAAAAACTACCAGAAATTCACTTGAACTTCGCTTTAACCTAAGCCTTGGATGAACACACCCGCAGCAAATCGATTAAGTAAATTTAATATGATAATAGCTTAAATTCTATCAGCAAAGAATGCGTAAATATTTATTTCAGAATATTAATTCAAATAAAATGAAAAAAGTCCAAATTACTAAACTTAACTTGAAAACACCCCAGCTGTATTTAACTAGTCCTTGATGATCTGCATTTGGCTTACTGAGTCTCAACTTAGTTTTTGCTGTTTGTGCAAAGTATGTTTAATAAATCATATCATAAAATATATTGCTTATAAAGCCCATTGCTCAATTGTTTTGCAGCTGTAGCCGCGCCGGAAACTGGGCGATTCATTATAAATGCATACTGAAGTAATTTAATCGAAGGCAATAAATTGGCATTTAAATGTAATAAAGACATGAAAAATAATTACAATTGCTGAAATGGATGCTTTATTGCGAGTATTATTATTATTATTATTACGAGTTGCTGCCGTCAGCGTATTTAATACAATTTTTATATTATGCGCATATTTTGGACTTCATTTTCTGCTGTTGATGTTGTTGACCAAGCGCATGACAGTTAAGTGACATTTAACGGTTAATAAGCCTGACAGATTTACAACTGTCAACGACGTTTAAAAATAATGAACAGCAAAGACCAAAAAATATACAAAAAACCCAAAAAAAAGCGAAGATAATACAAACAAAAAAGGCAAACTGAATAGCGAAGCGATTTGGCCAAATTGACTGCGTAAAGTGAATTATTAATGTCATGTGGGGATAGCTCTGTTCGGCCAGAAACGGATGGAGGGAGAGGGAAAGGGATCGGGTGGTGCTGGTGCTGGTGCTGGTGCTGGCTATTGAAATGGCACTAAATGTGCGTCTATTTAGTTCCAAGTGTTGAAAATTTACTGTGCGTATTAAGTAAATGCGATTTTTCCGGTACGTGAATTCTTAGCTCAATGCCTGCCACAGAGCCTAAAACAGACATTGCCCGAAGATGTAACCTAAACGAAAACAAGCAACTAAATCTAAAATCCAACTAAACCAAAAGCAAAACGAAATACTTACAGCATGTACAGAAGATACAGAGCACAGCAGACAGAAAGGCAGAGAGGACAGCGCTCATAAAACATAAATTTAATTTATGTGCAATTTTAGCAAGTCGTATAAATTTTCGCAGGCGAGAGAACAAAAAAGCAAAAATGTACAAAAACAAAAAAATAAATAAGAAATGCCAAAGCGGTACTGGCCAGCTGGGTAAGGATACACAGAACGATCCAGCTCTACTTCTTCTTCTTCTGCTTCGCCATCTTCTACTTTTTCAAAATGTCCTTGAAAATACCATGGCTGTTATTGTTGTTATTATTGTTCTAGTTGTTGCTGTTGCTCTTATTTATAGCCCGACTAGCTCGGGTTGAAAGGGTATAAAAGAGAAGATATATGCTCCTCCGATGTCCTTCCCATTGTTGTTCTAGTTGTTGCTGGCTTTTATGAGCATTTTATGCTGCCGGGCTGCTTGAATGTTAATGAATTGCTACAAATTCATTTGGCTGTCACAGAAACTTTGACTCAAAAGTGTATGCTTTAAGGCAGATTCAAATATTGCACTTCCTGCAGTACCTTCGGCACACATTCCGCTCGAATCACCAACAAATATTAATTACATTAAAATTGTAGCAGCACTAACAAAAAGCAAACATTCGGTAGTTTTCATTTACTTTCTTCAAATTTGTTTTAGTCAACGTGGAAGAAAAGAGAAAGCGAATCAAATACGTGCTCCAGCAAGTTAATAAATCATAAGCTCACAACTTCTGCTAGAAAGTTGTTTCCACAACTCAATAATGCAAAAAGTTAGTTTGCATTACACTTTAAGGTTTCATAAGTTTTCGATCAATTAATATTTAACAGTTCCTTGCTTAAATTAGCATTTTTTGCTCCCCAACAGGTAATATCCAATAGGTAACAATTTGTACACAATTTAAGTATTATGCAACAAGGAAACAGGAACTGTGCACGATCAATCATTCGAGAAAACAAGGCTTCTTTTGTCCCATAATATTTTGAAAATACAAGTAATCCGGTATAACTTGCAATTACTTATTTCTAAATGGAGTTTTAAATTCGATTCGTACCTGGAATAAATGAAAAAATTATTTTCATCTATGTCCACAGATATAAGTTAACAAAAAGTATAAAGTAAACAATTATTGTTAATAATTTGAATTCGAATTATTATTTCGTTACAGTTCCGATTTAAAGCCTCTTAATTTTATCTTATTACTATCAAAAATCGTTATTATTAAAAAACTATAAAACTAGTCTTGTATTTATTAAACGGTTACCCACTTGATGAAATTAAAAAACGCATTTTACTTATAAAGGACGCATGCTTTAACACTTAGCCCTGTTGTTGACATTTCAATAATAACTCACACTTCGTTGGTAAATATTTCATATTGTGTGAAAGCTGCGATAAGAAGGCTTTTTGGGTTTGTTTTTGCATATGGATAAAATATTAAATAAATGAAATGGCACATTCACAAAAAACGGCATTGACAAAAGATGGTGACAACGGATTTTTTTCAATATTATGCATCATTTTGTCAATATTTTTTGGGAATTATTTTTTTATATTTGGTCGGAGTTACATATTGTCAAATTATTGCAAGCTTTTAAAAATGTATGTTAAAATAAGCCTGAAAAACGAACAATTTTTAATGGCCTTTGGCCAAAACATTTTCAGTGTTCGTTTTAACCACTTATTATCAGTATTTATGCCTTGTAACAAAAGTGCAAAGATTATTCATATTTTTAACAGTTATATATTTGAGTTTAATGCAAGATACACTAAATAAATATTTTATTTTAACAGCATATTTCTGAGTAGAGTTTGTATAATTTTAGTATTTTGTACGAAAATCTCTAAGTATTATAAGTAACCTACAACTGAGCTGCAACTTTAATGAAAATCAATAAATGAAATTCACTAAGAGTTTTGCTACCCCTTTCACATACTGGGAAATCTAATTAAGAACGTGTATACTTAATATTCTAAGGGTAGACAAAGTAGTCTCTGTGAATCCAGCATATTCTTATCTATATGACAGTCGGCAGCGTAGCAAACAGGGGGCGGGGTAAGGGAACGCGTTTTAAATCTGCCTTAACGCATCCTTTGTGTGTTTACCTTGTCGGTGGTTTCTGAGCTGCAAAACAAACAAAGAGAAGTGAAATAGATTCCCAGCACTCTTTTGGCAAACGTCTTTTACACTTAGTCGTAAGCTGTTCAACGTCTTGCCTTCCCGTTGTCCCGACAACAAACCGCCGAAACGCTTTCAATTATTTGTCGAGTCTGCAGTTAATTAACATAAATTAAAAATCAAAACCACAGCAGTTGAGCTAAGAGTGTAGTACCCCCAAAACCAGGTCTTTTAATGATGTGTGCTCTACATAATTTTATGATACCCTGGACACGTGTCGCGTTCAAGTAACTAATCGCAGCGACTGGCTGCAACGCACGTTGTAGCTATTAAAAAGTATTTACAGCTTTGACCCATTAGGAATTCTTATTTGCAGAAGAACGAAGGAAAACAAAGGCAAAGTACTATTAGTTATTACTAGGGTCAACGACATCCCGAGAAAGCTTTCATATTTATATAAAACTTATAGCATTTGTATGAAGATCTTGCTTGCTTGAACTAACAAACTTAAAGTACTGAAATAACACAAAAAATATTAATCTTTTACAATTTTACAATATTTTGTAAATCACTTTTAAATATCCAATGGTGGAATTGCTGCGAGAGCATTTGCTGGAACAGCGATGTGCATATTTAACTTTAAAACTTTTGCAATGACTGTGTGTCGCTTTTGTAATGGTTTTCATTGTTGCATAAGTATGTCGACTATAAATACATATGCACATATGTATATTTTATGATTGTGCAGCATTAAATGGTTTTTGATCTGTGATTTATTTCAGTGCAAGTTCTCACACTCGACTGGCACATCCAATTAAAACACATTATGCCCGTAAATAGCCACAGGTGAGCTGCTTATTAAAAAGTTAAGAACTTTAAATGCAATATAATGAAATGCTCTTCAGATATGTGCATTGTCGCTTTACGCTTTTAATTAATTTAACTGACAATGCAATGAGTACAGAGAGCCTTAAGGCAATTTTAAATATATATTATATATATATATATATATTTATTTAAATTTATTTATATACGCAACTCATAATGCGCATACGCGACATTGGCCAAATAGTCAGAGCTTAATTACAGACCGGCTCGATGGCCAGTACTTGGAGCTGTGGTCAGATTTAATGACAGTTCAATAGTCATCTGGCGCGAATCAACGGCCCGTGGTGGGTTTTAACCATATGGAGGACGATGAAGGCAATCAGTTGACAATTTATTGATGGCATCGTGAACCGTCCGGTCTGCAGAGTTGTCTATGGATTCAATCAATGAGACCACAACCGCAAAATCAACTGTTTAACTGGCCGCTCACTTTAAGCGATGCATAATTAAAACATGATGTATGTGGGTATAGTGGGTATAGTGGGCTCAAAAGCTACCGTTTATATAAAATTATGTAATTTGTATTTAGTAAAAGAAGCTACCCTTTAAGCAAGGCATGGGAGAGTAAGCTGAGCAGCTTAGACAGCTGGGACTTATGGCTTAGACATTGGTTTTATGGCTGCTTTGATATGTGTATGTTGTATCTCATGTATGTACTTGATGAAGAACCATTTCAAATCTGTTCCAACATATTTGCGGTTAACGGTTGATAGCTTTTTGAATATGTTGGCAGTTTTCTCCGTTTGTGTGTGGGAAAACTTTTGTGCGAGACATGCTGGAAAAAAGCGTTGCGGTAAATATTTTGTTGTCCAACTTCTCATTGCCTCTGCCTATGTTTTCGACATTTTATTTGGCAAAAACAAAAAGCATAACAAAACAACTACAACAGCAAAAACAAAAACAAAAACAAAATCTATGCCCTGCCATTTGAGGGCATCGTAAAAACAAAACGAGAAGCGCGTACTTCACATTGAAAAAATGGCTGGGAAACTGCTTAGGCAATTTTCAAGTGATGTCCCTCTCTGTTGGTTGCGATAAGTGTGCTTCACTCTGTGTTTATGCCATTGTGTATGTGTGTGTGTTGGGCATTTGTGGTTACACACACACAGAGAGACAGTAAATCGGCCACACACGCATCACTTCAACAGCGGCAAATCCCTGAACTCTGTGGAGTGGTTGGGACCTCCGTCCAGCCTCTGAGCCCCGGGACCCAACTAAGTAACTAAAAACAACGAAAACAAAGGCAAATGCCCATAAAAATGGACAACAGCAACGCGCTGATAAGCTGCAAATAATTTGTATGTGCCCAAGCCAGAGTCAGAGGGGGGCAGGGCAGCAGGGAAGGAGCAACGGACAGAGTGGGAGCAGGTCAAAGAACATAGACAAAAGCGTCAATTTCAAAGGCGCTTCAAAACAAAACAACAATGCCACCAAGTGCTGACCAGAAGCAAAGCCCAAATATACATATATGTATGTATATAACTGTGTAGTATATTTATAAATGCAAAGCTTTACTCTTGGCCATATCTGCTGGCTCATAACACAGCTACCCACTAGAAATGATGCCAACAGACAGATTGCCGGATTGAAAAATATGCAGCATCTGGCTCTTTTCATTCAAAGTGACTGCATAAATCCAGCCAAGAAAGTACTTCATCATCGAGTGCTGCATGCTAACCATGGCAACTTAAGCTAATTAGTTGTAATTATTGTAGTGTGAATAAAATATCAAGTTTTGCCAGTGTAATTATCTTGTTATAACTAACACATGCCAATTAGCAAAATTCATTATTGGCATCTGTGTGTCATAATTGAATATTTTGCTTAGAGGCAATCGTTGCATATTACTTTGCCGTTAATTAAAAACAAACGCTTTAGCAAGTGAAAGAAGAACAGATTTTAGCATAATTATGTCATCTTCACGAATATAGTTTTAGATGGCTTGGGCAAGAAGATTGTCAGAAAATGCGACTGTTTTAATTACGATTGAATTTTTTAGAGTTATATAAGTTTTGGTGGGTAAAATCAATTAATCAACTAATTTCTTTGTGTATATTTAAATAAAGGAAGTTCGGTATATTGATTCGCTAACATTAAATTTTTATCTGGGTTCCTATGAAGTTCGCTGAACATAGATATATGTATATAGGTTTACGTGAACATTATGGGAACATGGAACTTAAAACTCGTGAATAAAACTGTTGCCACATTGCAGGCGATAAGCTGGCAGCAACATCAGGGCTGTGCAACGCTTGCAATTTGGCATGCAATAAAATTGCAGCTAATGCAAACATTCACAAAAGCCACTCGTATTATTTGCATGCAGTTCTATTTTTTCACCTTTTTCTCCCGTTTTTCTGCGTTTTTGTTCCATGCGACCAAAAATGCTGAAATGAAATTGGAAACTGCCATTAACAAGTGAATTTTCCAGCCGCGATTCGCTGCGGCCTACTGCCCAACATTCCCCCATTGACCCTTCCCCTTCTCCATCCCCTTCCCTTTGCTCAGCACATTGCGTCCTTTTTGTGATCGGTTAACAGTTTTAAGCGCAAGTTATGTGCGAATTGTGTGCCATTGGCAGCCGCTGATTGCTACCGGCGAACTGCGGTTTAAATTTCAATAAAAATAAAATCAAAATATTTTCAATGGCCCGTGGACGGAGGGTCATTGAGAGTGGGCGGAAGGTACAGACGGCACGTGCGTAATGCTTAATGCAAAACGACAGCAAAAACATTGACACACAAATCGCTGCGACATACAAATGCAAAAGAAACTCAGTTCGTTTCAACAAACCGAATAGAAAATGCTCTATTTACTGTAAAATTTAGGTATTAAAAGATCAAGAATTTCCTCATAATTTAAAACAATTCTAGAATTTAAATTTTATACTTGAGCAAATCAAGCTGAAAAAGTTTCCCATTTTTCATTCCAACAATTTGTTACATTTTTATCAAATTGTAGTCAGCTTTTTACTCAATTATTTATAAAGCTATTCTCTCGTTAAAAATTATATTATTTATATATTATATTGATTATTTTTGTTGTATTTTAATTCATTTAATAATTTTAATTCAATTATATTACTATCGAGTATAATATTCAACTAATAGACGCTCAATAATATAGATAATTTTTTTATTGAGTTGAGATTGCAAGTGGAAAATGCGCAACACTGTGATATTAATTACTTCAACAGGATGTATCTTACTGACTTGGCTGCGGAGAGTGTATCAGCGTAGGCCGAAGAAAGCGCGGAAGACAGTGGGTTTAAGAGATTGGGAGTGGTGTGGGGAGAGGGGAGAGGCCGGGACGGAGGCAGCAACTTGTCGGGGATACGGCGTGGTTTCAACAGCCGCACAACGCATGACATTTATGCCCGACATAATCCGCTTACACAACAGGATAACAAGATGAGCACTCGTACATTTTTAATACGCCTGAGATACAATAATTTATATGCGTGGCACGTAAGCGGCAAGGTGACCGTCCAAGGAGCAGCAGCAGCAGCAGCAGCTACGTTAAACGTAAACAAAAATTCCGGCTCAAGCTCATAGAGGCAGTGGGAGGCTGACACATTTGCCTCCAGCAGTTGCGTGTGGCATATGGAGCGATAGCACGATAGCAATGCCACAATGGGGCGTTGCTCGAGCAAGGCTGTGAAAGCGACAGAGAAATAAATTAAAAACATAAATACAAATTGTTAATGTGGACAAGCGTTTAAATATGCCATGCCCAGCGCAAAGTATGCCTAGACGGCTAAACTTCTGTTTATTTTAAAAGCAATTAAGCAGAAGTTGATGTCAATTACAAGTTACAGCAATTTGAAAACAATGACATTTTAATTAACCAAGCAGATTAAAAACTAGGACCTCTTTTAACCGTTTTAGCGTTGCTAATTTAGCTAGTATCTAAATTGAATGTGGCAGAAATTTATTGAAAAAATATATATTTATCTTGAACATTTTATATAGATTTAATAAAACTCTAAATTTTTATATTTTTAAGATATTTTTCAATGGAAATCTGAAATCTTCGGGACAGATTTTTTCATAAGCCACGCTCTAAGGTAGGCAACGGGTTCAACGATTTTATTGGCAACGAAATGGAAAACAGAACACACAGCAAACTAGATAAAAAGCCAAGCACAAAAGCCAAGAGCAGCAAAAGAAATCCAAGACACGTCAAGAGCAATGTCAAGTCCTAGAAACACATCCCAATCACACACACTTACACACACGCACACTCACTCACAAGCACACACACGCACACTTGTCTTGTAGATGGGCCCACAAATTTATGCGTTTTTGAATTGCTGCCGGCCTTTTTACTATACTACCAGAATGGGTAGCATAACTATCTGCAAGTGTTGGCAGCATATTGTGAACACATTGAGTGAAACTAGACTGTACATCGAGCCAAGATTATTGTATCAATTGGGTGCTATAAGAAATGATTCTTGAAAGTTTAACCCATAAACGCGAGAAATACAAGTTGAATCTTACAAAAAATTAATAGATTACAAATTAATATTCACATATTATAAAGAGAGTGAAATAAGGAAAACATTTTCAAATTCTAGAATTGATATCTTAAATTCAAGATTATTTATATTAAAATTAAATTAAAGATCAACATTCTACGCTCTGTTATAAAGTTTCCACTAAACCTCACAATTTGGCAACTACGAACGGTGTTTGATGTGTTTAAAGTTTGCAGGAGTCAGGGAGTATAAGTATAAGTTCCAAACCATTTGAGCATTTAGTGTGTGTGCCAGTCGGATAAATGTATTCCATTTTTTATACGTTCACGTAGTTGTTGGTGTTTGCTTTGCCACTCCCCTTGCCGCTGCCATTCCCTTTGCCGTTAGTATTGTCTCCATCGCCATCGCCATCGCTTGCGCCATCTCTGTCTCCGTTTCCATCTATGAACGTGCGTAGAACGGCGTTAAATTTGGCACACCCACACGTGCTCGTGTCAATATTCAAGTATACTCTCGTACGTGTGTGTGAGTGTGCGAGAGAACTTTATGGCTTAAATAAGTCAACAACACGGCAACAACAACACGAAGAGCAGCACGGAGCAGTGCAAACAACTTTGCCTGCCAATGCCGTTCAACGCTGAACGTTGAGCAAAAGTTGTGTTTACACTTTCGTGGCTTTTGTTTATGATGTCAAATAAAAGTGCTCGACAATACCGAATAAATATTTTATTGCTATGGTGTCGTCTACAAAGCGTAACCTAAGGAGTAGTATGGTACTTTAAGTGCACGTATTGCCTACTTTTTGACTTAAAGTCACATTCAGAGGCGGCGTGGCATGGTGCAGACGAAGAGATCAAGATCTCATCCTGGCGAGCACATAAACAGCTTTTGACAAATGTGTGCCTAATAGAAATAAATGCAAATATAAACTTGTCCATTGTGTGGATGACAACGGGCCCGTCGCCTGTCAGACACGGTCCATTTGTCAGAGCTAGCTCCTGGGGCACCGCCCTCCCATCCCCCGCCCCCATGGTTCCCAACTCGGTTCACTGTTTCAGTTTCTTTTGGCCAAAATGGAACAAGAGCCAACCTTGGCACATGGCGGCTGTCTTCGCTTTTATTGTCGCACTCGCACGATAAACATCTTCGACTATTGCCGACTGTATTTCAACTTGGCCCGCTCGCTGCTTATCATTAAACATTATCGCGCAACGTATTTGACATTCGTATTTGGCGTCGCCATTGCTGCTGTTGCTGCTGTTGCTGCTGTTTTTATTGTTCCCGTTAACCACAGAGGCGGCGCGATACAGCTCCATTGTCATTGCTTTGTTGCTTTTATGTTGATTAAATTATAAAATATTTACTTACACAATGCTGTCTCCGTGTCTCTGCTGTATATAAATTTCATTTTTAGTGTGCCAGCCAATGTGGCGTATACTTGATTTTTCCACGAACCCGCCAAACTGTGCAAAAGTGTTGTTAAATGCATAAAAGTATAACTGCGCCTAATTCTATGCTGCATTCTAAATTGTTTTTTCTTTAATAATCTAAGATAAATACCACTATTTTGCAATTGAATTAAAAACCAAATTTGATTAGGAGTTTTACTTATATCTTCAGCTAAACTTTCTCAGAGAATCACTTCAAAAAATATTTCAATAAAAATTCAGTTTTATTATCGATTACTTTATTCGCTTGTGGAACACAAATTTTAAGATATAATTTAAAGATCATGTGGGATAAAGTGCAATTACTCTTCGTGACTTTAGCAATCCTACAGGGTATACAGACCGGCGAGTGCATCTGCTGCCGCTCAAGAACTATTCAATTTCAAATGAAGGATCCGCAAGACAACTGCACCACATACAGTGCTCACGCACTACCTAAAGGATACTGCCAGTTGGATATTTGTGAAGATGGAACTCCTGTTGTTAGCTTCTACTGCGGCCAAGGACCTTGCAATGTTTTCGGTTGCAACTGTGATGGTGGATGCATTGAGGGCGATGGTGTGATCAGTTTTGTTGAATTTTATGGGGACTATCATGTGCGAGAAGCTCATTATGTGTAATGCAGACCACTCATTATGTGAAAACGCTCAGTATATTACTCAATCAGTTATATTGCACATCAATTACACTCATTAGATGCTATTAATAAAGGTTATTGAACATTTCTCGTTGTCAACTTGTCACACATCGCCCCTACTTGGGTAATTGCTTGGATTACAAGTACTTTTGAGTATTTGCAGTGGGGAAAGCTTAACAGTTTAGCTAAAGATGCTTCTTTAATGGCTGTTGTTAAATAGTATATATAAATATAACAAACTTCATTACGAGTACTATAAACGATCATACCAAATTAAGAATCTGCAGCTTTAAAATTGAATATGAAATAATGAAAACAAGCTATGCATGTAGGTGCAATCTTTGCAGGCGATGTCGTGACTGCACCGAAACTTCAGTTTGAAGTATATGTATGCTTTATCAATGTTATAATTATGAAACGTGTAATAGGGCCCATCATTATCTGAGCATGTATTAATATCTATACTCTGCAGCTCCATTTATCACAGCACAAATTAAATGTTGTGCCATTCATAAAGTATCATGTGGCCCCACTGAGCGAAGCTGCATCGTTTGCAGGCGTTGCATGCAGCCAGTTTTATATGGGTTTGTGCCAAAACAATCCGTAAACAAAGCAGACACCCCCAGTGAGCCAGAAGCTCTGACTTTAAGAGCTATGTAGGTAACCCAAATAGGAGCTTGGTCCTGACAGGCAGCCGGTCGAATGCAGCAGCTACTCACCTGGCGTATCATCTTACAGGAAAGAATAAAAAATAAAGAATAAAACAAAAAGCGAAAACTCAAATCCTGCTAGCAACAGCTGCGGATGCAGTGGAGCTTGCAGCTTGCAGCTTGGAGCTGGGAGCTCGGAACTTGGTGCTGGTGCTTGGGCAGTTTATCAATTCGTACCACATAGCAAAAATTGATTGCAACGATTTATACTTTCTACTTCCTTTCACTTTATATTTCGCTCTACTTTACGTATGCGAGTACAGGCATATACGCCCTCTCCTCCGGGTGCTGAGTGCTGGGTATTGGGCATTGGGTGCTGTGTGCTGCGTGCTGCGTGTTTGGTGCTCGGTTCTCGCCTTTGTCCTCTTTCATCTTGTAAATACTTTTACTATAATATGCTTTCATTGCTTGTTCTCAGTGCAAGTGCCTGGCATTGTTTGCTGTACTTGTACATCGACTTTTTATTCTTGCTCTTGTTCTTGTTCTTTTTCGTTTGGTTTGAATTCGTTGTATTCGTTCGGTTTCGCTTCTTTCGCTTTCACTGTCTGCATTGGACTGGTTCCATCGGTTTCTCGAGGCAGTCCACGTTGGCTCCTCTTGCCTGGAGTTTGCCAATCTTTTGTGTAACACAATACAATGTCCTGCGGTTGTAAAACGATTTATTTTGTTATTGATTCGCTGTAAGTGCTCCTCGCGCCGCCCCTCCAGGATATGATGCAAATAATGTAATGGCAGCTCAAGGCATTCCATCTCCTTTGCATACCCACACCCTAGTCCAAACACCCCCCACGTATACCCAAGACTCCGAGGAGCCCTCGTGCTAAACATAAATAAACATTTCGCCGAGATTATTGAAGTTTTATAACTCATTTCTGTCGATTGGTGGGCGCGGCCAGCGATGTGAATAAATAAATGGGCGCATATTTGATACGCTCCAGGGAAGTGGGGCTAGGTGTGGGAGTGGCAGTGGGATTGGGAGTTCTTCGAGCTAAGTTCATGCCATTGCCACAGTGCTACAGACAGCTGTCCTCTGGGCGCCTTTCAGTTTTCGTGTTGCTGCACATTTTAATAAATCGCTTACAAGAACAGCTAACGGAGCTCTACCGAAACTTGCTCAGGCTAAAGACAGACTCAGACTGAGACCGAGACTGAGACAGACGGAAAGAGAGAGTCGGAGCTCAGACAGAGACTGAGAATCTGGGATAGAGTGAGAGGCACTCAGAGGTATTGAATAGGGTAAGAGCTTGGCATGACAGTGCAGGGGCCAGGCCAGGCTGGGAGCCAGCAGCACAATGAGAAAATTCATGATCATAAATATCCTGCAGGCGTTAAACGTTCACGTCGTTTTCGACGTCGTCGTTCTGCCTTTAATCCTTGTAGTTTCGCATTGGCTCCACTCAACTTTTGCTCTATGCAGGCCACCTCAGCTCAACCTCTGTCTGCTTTATGCACCACTTTTGATTTAATATGCTCATTCCCAGCCACCCAACAACAACATCTACAACAACAACAGTAATAGCTATGTCTGTGTGTGTTTGCTTACTCAGTTTTTTGTGATTTGTGTCTATATTTAGATGGTACGTTCATCTGAAGTTGCCCCAACATCATCTCATCATTGCTACTTCAGTTCCCCATGGTATTCCTCTGCTTGGCTTTGTTCCGTCGTGGTTTGAATGCGAGTAGCTTGCTTTGTTTATTTTTTTCCATTTCCAGGCCATTAAATAAAGCACCCAACACTGCGACTAAACTGCATAAAAAGTAGAAAAATGTTCCGCATAATGATTTGCGACACATTTATTTGCAATATAAATTAGGCAAAGCCACCAAACCAACTAGCCAACTAACCAACTGGCCAACTGACCAAATGGCCAACTGACCAAATGGCCAACTTACCCACTGACCAGCTATGCCATTGTCAACCACAAAGGGACATTTGACGTTGACATGGAAAACAATTGTTCAGCAAAGGCGATTAAACATACTATTTAGGTCAATGTTTCATAATATTTGAGCTGCAAATTAATAAACGATTTAAGCCCATGAACTAAACACATTTTAAGCCGAATTGAACAGTGGCAATGACAAGCATAAAATATATTTAGCAATAAAATAAACGAAATATAATTTGAGCAAATTAGCTAAAATTCAAAGATTTGTTAAGGTAATAATCTAAACCTCTGCCAACCGAATACACCATTACCATAATAATGCATTATTGATTATAATAAACAAAGAATTTCTTGAATGATGGTTTGTGCTTTAATTTAATCTTATATTAATTGAGTCTAGACTTCTGCCAACCGAACACACTATTACCCCAATAATCAACCAACAATTTCTAAAAATCTACAATGAGTAAAATATACAGCTGGAATATAAGTATTGTAGTTCTAGTTTTAATTTAAGTTGAAAGAATGCTTAAGCACTCAAGGCAGGACTGTTATCTGGAAAAGAAGAGCGGAGCTTTAATGAATATTGCTTATAGTATTAAGCACGTGGCTGGCAACCGAAGCGGCCAAGAGCGCAGAGCGAAAGCATTGCCAAATTGGCAGATGCGATGGGCCCAACTCATCACTTATGCTATCTTTATGATTAGCGAAGCGACCTAAAGCCAACATTTAGATTAAATACAAGCAGCCACATGTGCGCACAACACACACACACACATTATACACACTTGCAGAGATATATGTACATAAATATGTATATGAATTTATGCATGTTTAAGACGGTTTTTGTGGATCTGTGTGTGTGAAAGTGTGTGAGGAGTGTGTGTTTGTGTGCGAACCATAAGCTAATCAAAGCTAGTTTAATGCGTGCGCCGCCAAAGTTAATCCTAATTAATTTAATTACGCTTTTGGCATAAATTATTCGATAATGTAGCAGGCATAGTTGGCAGCCACTAACTGTGGCATGCACACACACACACACACACACACACACAGCCAGACTTGCAACGCGGCGCCGCTTCTAATTGTTATTAATTGCCTTGGCAAAAACTCTACGTTGGAGTAGGCCACGTGAAAAGTGTTCAACTTAAAGGCAAAATGCGGCAGAAGCCAAGTGCCCGATTGAGTAATATGAAATCATCAAAAGTGGAAAGTTGAACTCGTAACTAACGTAAATGTATTTTATTGAAATATTGTACCTGACACTCATGAACTCATCCTTGCCCCGTTGCCCACTCGCCCCCTCGTCTAGATATAACCAAAAATACTCTGCGTTGCGATGCTCTGCACGTGCAAGAAATTGTCGAGATGGCAAATAGTTTTCCAACAGCTAAGGCAACAATGCTAGCCAACAAATGGAAAACTGCAAATGTCCCACTGACTGAGTCGACAACGGGAGCGACAAAGGCAAGGGCAAGGGGAGCGCCCACGCTCCCTAGAGGCCTTGCGGCAGGCACAGGTAGGAAGGAGTGCAGGTCGCTCGTCCGAAATAAACTCGAAAAATATTGTTTTTGTTTTCGTTACACTTGAGTTTGCTGCTTGTCGCAAAACTTTTATTAGGTGTCTGCATTTTCTGCCAATATACGTCTGTCCGTTGCCCAAAATTACTTCGGGGAACAGCAGATGGGCTGCACTGAATAATGACAGCAGCTACGTAGCTGCCGATCGAAATATCAAAGATTTTAATTAAAATATTGCCCCAAAAACTAATAAATCAACACTGCACTCTGCCCACGTAGCCCACTTTCAACAGGTTTTATCAAGTGCCATGGCATATACATATATTTTTGGGCACTTCAATCCAACCAAGATATCTGCTCGGTAAACGATGCCTCTGCACGCTACCATCATGCCTCTCGGTGTCCAACGCCCACCCAAGGTGCCGTCAGAAGACACATATTTTATACATGCGACGAAATGTGAATGAGGCATGCAACCAGGAGGCGACAGTTCACCCAGTGCACTACATAATCCACTGCGAAACATTGTAACAGTGGAACACTTAAGGTCGCACTTAACAGACGGTTAACAGTTAAGAGAACTGAGCTAGCTACTGCGCAGACGCAGTGCTGTTAGTTAACAGCAGTAACAGCATATTTCAACAGGCTGCTGTTAAGACAAGAAAATGGAACAGCTAAATATAAATATGCCATTGTGTATGCATTTGTGAAGCCAAATTAGGGTTTACATTTCAGATGCTTTTATGCATTTTATTTACATAACGAATTGGTAAAACAATTGCTTAAAATTGGAATTTTTCAATCTAAAAACTATTTACCTGCATTTGTATACGTTTTACTGACAAAATGGGCTAAAACAGGGTTGATTCTAAAGTAGAATATGCACGTTTTCTCATTACTAACTTCAGGTAAATTATGGAATAACATGTTTCAAAAATTTTAATAAATAGTTTTCTTAATGATCGTTTCAATTTGAACATTAAGTAGATTTTATTTGCAAAGTGTTTTTAATAATACAATTTTTTAAAATAAACTGAAAGTGAGTATCGACGGATTTTATATTTTGTTTGAACTTTAAGGTACTTTGCTCAAATAATAATTAATCGGTATTTTAAAAAACTCTATAATTTATGATATATACAAAAAATACAGAAACCTCATATTTTGCCACTTTTAAAATCCTAAACAATATATATTTTTATATTCTTGTAAATAGTTTATATTTTCTAAACTTGAATATTTCACCCTATATGTTACAAATGTTTTATATATGCTAAGCAGGACGATTAACTAATAACTTAGAATTATCAATGATTATGCATCAATCTTATTCATAGACTGAGTTGTTTTCAAGTCTATTACTTGTTATAGTGCCTATCTGACAGTACACATGTTATTAACCTTTCATCTCGAATATAAGCCTGTGTTCTTAGCTTACCGCAAACCCTTTCACGCTTTGCATTTGCAGTCAAGCGAAGATCAGCAGAGACCAAAGTCGAAAAACCGCTGACGGGATACGCATTGAGCTAAGTCGCAGCCAGGGCATTCCGCTTGGGTTGGCGTGAGAGCTCGAAGGGTTAGGCTCTTAGTGGGCATTGAATCTGGACGCAGATGAAAAGCCTTAGTGGCTTTTGGTCTGCTTGTTGTGCGGGAATGTTTGTGTTTGAGTCTGTATCTGTGTCTGTTGCATGCAACCGCAAGGTGCATGCGTTACATTAGTGTTGCTATATGTTGCACAGTGAAAACTCGAGCTACTTTATGGCGGCTAACAAAAGGTTCCCCTAAGGGAGCACGCTTTAAGATTATGTTGCACTTAATAAGTAGAACGAGCACTTGCCGAGCTGCAACCCTCCGAGCATCCTGCTCCCCAAAAGCAGAGTCATGACCATTAAGCCGTCTTTCAGCTTATGAATAATGTGCACGATTTGCGAGCGCCATAAATAATACGCAAATCGAAAACTCGAAGCGTCTAATTGAAAACGCTGCGGCATTAGTTGCCAACGGGGGGGCACAATCGCAGTTGGAGGCAATGGTCATAGGGTAGATTCATAGATTCATTGTTCCTCGTTGCCAAAGATTCATTCCCTCTCTTGCCAATTAGACATCGCAGACACGTGCCTTATGCGTATATCCGCCACGAGCTATAATTTATATCTAGCGAATCTTGGGCAGGGGATGCAACGATAGAGGATATCCGTCAGCGTACAGGCCTTAGTGCTCAACCGATAGTCGTTAACCAAGGGGCAACTGCACAAACCGAGGGGTTGTTATGTGATCTAAGTGGGCAAGTGCGCACTTCAACTATCTACAGGTCTTAAGAGCGTTTTATGGCTCGGCAACAGTAGTCAGTATTCAGTTGTCAGTGCTGGAAAGTAGGCTATGAAATTTTAGTGGCATACATTGTACTGACAGGCACTTAAAGTTTTTAACACCAATTTAATCAACTCAACAAGAGCAATCAGACTCAAGGACACTGCCAACTATGCGTGTATACATGTGTACAGTTTGTGGGCCAAAGGGGAATTACAGTGAGAGTCAGGCAAGCGAAAGATAAATGTATTCCAGTCAATTGAAGAGTGTCCTGTCTAATTTCTGAGTAAAGTTCTATTAATGAATATGTTTAGCTGTCATGCACGATTGCTTTGATTTGGCTTTGAATTGAAATGGATTTCAATAATAAATAACAATTTACTATTTAAAAATGTTAAGAAGTTGTAGAAAATATGCTGACAGTTATGAATTTATGTTTATTTCTAATATATATAAAAAGGTAATAATATTTGAAATAGGAATATATCAATATATTTTCAAATATTCTTTTTAAATTATATGATCTATTTTTATTTAAATAATCTACAGAATTTTTGTAATTTTCTTAAATTTCTTTTTCTGAATAGTTTTAAAAATTAGTACAACAGCAAATCTATACAAGCCTTACTTGCAGTGCGAGATTGCCAAATTGTCATTCTTATGCAGCTGATTTAGACATGACAACTCTCACACTCCAAATCTCGTATTACCAGCCATCAACATATAGTATATATATAGAGCATATATGCGCTTGGCAACTTCATTTTGCTGCCTCAAGCCCACAAACACACACACGTTGCTGTCGAAGTTGAGGCTTGATGATTTAACTGGCGTTACGTCCGCTGCGTCATGTGCGCAAAGAGGAAAACCTTACGGTATATGTACGCTGAATCCCTCACCTGGAAATTGCATTAAAAAAACCGCTTAACTATTTAATTTCTCGGACGTGACTTGGCCATGGGAATGAGCCAGCTCAGAGTCAGCATTCACGGCGAGCACTCAGACTCATGGCAAGTGCTGTGCTCTCTTTTATGCTTGATTCTTGTGAACTGACGAATAGAGCGCTTTTTGTGGCTTTTGACGTAGCGGCAACTTTGTTGTCGCCATTACAAGTTGGCAGCTTTATGGCCGACAGACAGACACAATGGCAGGCGAAGCAAATTAACTGGTGACAAGCACTAATTGGCTACCCAAATATAAAACCAGTTACCCCTGCCCTTCCCATACCTTCTCTTCCGCTTTTCAGTTACTTTTAACTGTTGACTGTAACTTGCGGCGTGTCCGCTCGACATGTGTCATTTGCGGCTGCGGCACAGCTAAAAAAGAAAGCTCCATATGGCTGATAGGAGGCTGCCTGGAGGGCAGCTACTTAGATAACGTTTAAAAGCCAACGAAAGTAACTTAAGTCATAACACTTTAAATAACGGCAAATGGCACACATACTCATTCACCCATGCCCCCCCTTGGCCGTCCTCTGCTGCTGGCTGACGTGCAACTGCTGCCGAAATACGCCCGAACGACGCTTCATTGCAGCAATTTGCATTTTATGTTGCTAATGACAAAAGTTATAATTGCATAAAGCTCAACCTGGAGCATAGACAGTGGGCGAGCATAGTCTACGAAGCGACGAAGCGACAACACAACTGCACGGAACTTGTTTCCACTTAATGTTGCCAGAGCTCTGGTTGTTGTTGTTGCTGCTGGTGCTGCTGTGGCATGAATGTAGTATCATATGCTCGTTGCCTCAGGTAGAAGCAGCAAGAGTCGCACGCACTGACAGGCAGCAGGAAATGAAAAGTAAATCAAATGAGCTGCTGACATCGCGCACTTGATGAACGCTGTCCGTTCCACGCTAGTTGCAACAACAGTGGGGCAACTGGCGTCGTTCCACTGTCAATGCCTCCATCTGGCCACTCGGGGGCGTGGCTCCAACCGAAACTGGGCCACAAATGATTTGCTGCGGTCCTTCCACATTTTGATCGGACAGCGTTGACATGCACTTACTGTGTAACGCTCATGTTTGTCAGCTAGAAACAAAGCAGTTGTCGACAACTTTTTAAATGCAATTTAAATTAATTTTATTTGGTTTCATATAAGTATTTAAAAATAAAACTTAATAAGTTGTGTTGCATGAAAAACCCAATTTTTTTCATTTTTTATTATGCGTTTTTATATTTATTTAATTATTATTTAAAGTAAATGTTATATGCAATGATCATTTTTGTATCCCGTTTTTAACTAATTTTAGTTATTTAAAATTATTTATTAAATTAATAAATCTTTCATTACAAGCGACCGTTTTTAATCGACATTAACTAATCTTAAAAATTGTACTTCATGTTGTTTGTTAGACATCTCGACTGTAGCATACCTTTTAAAGCTTGTTATTGTTTTTGGTGTGGTTGTGTTGTATGCCGCTGCTTTGAGGTCACTTTGACAACTGCTACCACAAGTTGCAGCCCCATTTAACGGGAGAGATGCTTATGTGGCTTACATAACGACACGAAGAGACAGCAAATAGAAAAGAGAGGAAGAGAGAAGCACACAGAAGGGCAGAAGGACAGAAAGACAAATAGACACAAACAAATGCCACTTGTGTGAAGTATCATTTGAGAAAAATGTTAAATACACTAAGCGAAAATGAAAACAAAAACAGGAGTTAAAAATAAAAATGAAAATGAAAAGCAAGTAAGGTTAAAAGTCACAAGCATAAGAGCTGGAAATAAAAGCAAAGCGACATAGAGGAGAGAGATGGGTACAGCAAAAGAGAGAGGGAGAGGGGAAGTGCAAAAAAGAGAGAGAGATGGAAGAGAAAAATTAGAAAAACATGAGCCAGAGCGGTGCTTGGACTGAGAATGCGGGTGTACAAGTGCTCGTAGATACTGCAATGCAGCTTACCACGCAAATGCTGTTTGTATCAGCTAAAAGCACACACGCACACACTCACGTACACACACACACACACCGACACATACATGTACACTTAAGAGCACATATATAAATATACTTAAATTTTTTGCACTCTTATGGAAGTCTCTATAGTTGTTGCTGTTGCGGTTTTGCTTTTAATATTAAGCGCCGTTGTTGGCGCTGACTCCGCTTGTTTTCTGTTAGTTCCTATATGTTTTGCCAGACTTGCCACCCGAAAAGAGAAAGAGCAAAACAGAAAACAAAAACGAAAATAATAAAAACGAAAACAAGTAAAACTTATGTACATAATAACCCCATATGAGCATGATTAGGCATGGGTGTGTGCTCGAATCAAGTTTCGTGAGTTTTGTGTAAGCCAAGCACATTTCAAAATGCGAAAGTGTTTAGCCAGCACTCGCTCCCCTCCATAAATAAAAAATGCAAAACTAAATCTCTCTAAGAGCAAAAAATAACATAAAAAAACAAATACAAAAACACAAAAAAGGCACAGCAGCCCGCAGAGAGCAGGGAGCCGGAAGCAAAGGGAGCCAGTTAAAATAAATTATAAATAAATGTGAACACAAACGCAAATCAAAGGGAACACATTATGCATATTGCATGCTTCAACCCCCCTGCTGGCCACATGCCACTCAGGTGGCACCCACTGCGGTGGTGCGGTGGTGCGGTGGCTTCCTCGCATCTTTATGTGCAACAGCAGCCGCAACTGAAATGTGCGCATAAATTATTAATTTACTTCCAGTTCCACTCGCCACAAAGCAACGGAACTTTAAATTGTCTCAACAATAAACATTTTCTTTCGAGTTGCCTATTTTGATAATGTATGCACTTTTGTTCCCATCTATTCCATAATTTGTTTCTGCTTGAATAATAATACAAAAATAAATCAGGTTTCAATCTTTTGTTTCTGTTTTTCATGTTTCTTTTTAAATGATAGATATTTCATTACTGAAAAAAGGGAACATAACACATATGCTTATATTCTTGATCAGGACAAAGAGCTGATTTGGTCAAGGTCGCCTGTCTGGCTGTTTGACCGTATGTCTGTAGGAATTCGTCGATCCCAGCATGATCTAGAGCAGCCATTTTTGGAATGCCCACAATAAACATAAATGTATTTGTTTAAAACACATAAATCTATTTCTAAACTCTGCAACGGTTGGTAAATTTCGTCAAAATCAGTCCATAATTAAGTAAGTTATAATGCATCAAGGATTTGATCAGTAAAGAAATGCGAGATAGAGATGAATAAGGAAGCACTGCGTGTACTTGTGTAATATTGTGGTAAAGACTTTAGATCATCATGGTGCACAAGGAATTTAAGAACATTTAAAGCTGACCTGGTCAAGGCGCATTTGCTGCTCACATGTCCTGGCACTGCAGTGGTGTATAAGATTATCATATTTCTTCGTCATTGTATGGTTTTTTATTGCATTGCAACAATTTGCAACTAAATAATATAAAATATGTAAAAGTCAAGCTGGCAAATTACGAGTTTTGGTGTCCTTATTCGGCGCAGTTGGCAACACTTGCCAGCTGGCAATGCAGCCAAAAAACCGCAAAGAAACTAAAAAGAAAAGTGAAAGAGTGGCTCCCAGCCAAAGGACAGCAACAGCAACAACAACAACAACAACAGTAAACTATAACAACAACAACAGCAACGAGAAAGTCAAATTAAATTTCACATAATTTTGTCATAGTTGTTGTTAGTGCTGTTTGCGCTTTCGTTTACTTTTTAAAAAGTTTTTGTTTTTGCGGCTTGGCGCAACTTTTTTGTTTTCAGCCACATGTCGCATTTGCTGGCATTTGTTGTTTTGACGCAGTTCTTCCCCATCTGCTGCTGCAACTGCTTCTGCTGCTTCTACTTCTTGTGCATTTCATTTGATGATAAATTACATGCCGAACTTGAACCAAAAATGCACAGCATCAACATGCCCCGCAACCCCCCGTCTTAGCAGCAATAACAGCTGCGGCCTATGCAGCTGCAACTGCAGCTGCATCAGCTGTAAGATGAAAAGAAGTGAGTAACAAATTGTGGGCCAAAAGTTTTGGCCAACTGCTTGGCACACAGACACAAATCAAAAGTGGCCAAATGAGGCGCACAAATCTAATTAGTTTGCCTGCTTGTTCGCCTCCCAACCACCAACCACCAACCCCCTACCCCACCTCACATCGCAGCAGCCAACAACTTCCCTAGCATTCACAATGGAAGCGGAAGTTTACCTTGTGCCTTGTGCGAGTCGCCATTGTTTTGTGTGCGCGCCGAGCAATTAGCCAAACAGTGGCAATGTCCATGTCCTATGTAAGCAGGCAAGCCTAAATGTCACTAGTCCACCCAGAGCACCTACCTGCGCCCCTTCGCCTGCCCAGCGTTGAGACAATGGGCACAAAAGCACAAACAAAAGGACAAAGCGTTAATCTGCACTAAATTGTTGTTTATTTTTTGGCTTTAAACGCGCTGTTTAGTCCTCGTGGCTGCTGATTTCGCGTGGCAATCGACCATTGAGCGAGCACGCTAATTAGCCAAACGCTTTTGTCCGACCCGGAATAGCAGAAATAGCAGGTAGTCCTGGCAGCCAGGAAGGTAGCAGCTAGTCCGCGTAACTTCGTGGCATATTAAAAATTAATATGAGAAACCCTCACAGCACAAAGGCGAAACGCTAATGCATATTTATGAGCTACTCAAAACACTGCAGTCAGTCTGGACTTAACACTGTTATTAACTGTGTCTTACCCAAGTTTAGCGTATTGTTCGGTATCCTGATTAGCAAACACTCTAATTATGTATAGGGCAAACTAAATCGCTGGGGGGGGTTTTTTGACATTTCAATTTATTTGAAATTGTTTTTAATTGCTTTCACAATCAACACATCAATGCTAGTTTATTTATAACCATAATTAAGTGTACTACGGAGATTTTAATTATAAGCCAATGGTATTTTCACAATTTGTTTTAAACATGTTCATAAAATAAACATGAATATGAATATCTACGAATATACGTACATAAATTTAATGCTATAGTTTGTTCGATGAGTTCGTTCAATTATTTTCGTTCAATTAGTTCGTTCGATCAGAAAAGTATAATCCTTCCTATTATTTTTATATACATATATTTTGATGAAATATCAAATACACAATGGTACAAGTTATTATAAATAGTAACAGTAAGCCAAAAGTAATTAAAATAAATAATTTAAACCCTCTCTTTGAAAAAATCTCTGAGCCACTGCGTCGCATACCGAGGCAATACTATATGGACGTATGAGCTGCAGTCCCCCCACACCTCTCCACCACCTCCCGTCTTAGCTGTTATTCCGATCGGTACTCAATTATGCACCCACACATACTCACACACACACATACACAATGTAGTTGCTTACGCTTGCTTAGAGAGCCAGCAAGATCGGAAAAATAGGAGAGCCGCCAAGCGCTGCATTTGAGCGTATGCATAGAGCGAGCGCCGCAGCCACCAGCGGTCGATGTGTTCGCTCACCACAGTGGCGGATTGGTGGGTGAGTTTCTTTGGCGCTCTCTGTTTGGCGCGAACTGATCAAGAGACAGCGGCAGCGCAGCCTGCAACCACTATAAATACTGCTGCTGCCGTGCTGCTAATTACAGTGCAAACTCTGCAGTCAAGTGTAGTGGGTGTTTAAGTGGCAAGTGCGCTTATTTTAATACATATTATATATAAATATTATTTATTTTAATTTTATTTATTATATATTATATATATATCACATTATATATTATTTATAAATAATATTTATTATAATTTCCTAACCCTTTGCTGACAACAAATGTCCGGAATTTGCAATGTGCAGTGCCGGCAGTTTTATATTTTCGTCAGTTTTTGCTTTATAGTTTTTGGCTAATTCCTGCTGTCTTATTCTCGCTGACCGAACTCTTATTGGCCCATATTTAGCCAAATAAAATTAATAAAGAGCAAATAACAGAGTTCTTTAAAAAATCCAATCTTAAATGCATATAATAGAAAGGGGCAGATCAGTCGGACGTAACCGTAACTGCTCCAACTAAAAAGTATGTATGTTATATTTACATATAGCTGTTTATTGCATTGTAAATTATTAACTTAAATATTCTTCGCATTTCATACAAATCTTATACTTATACAAATCTCACAGCCATAGCGTCTTCATGCGATGCCAAGTCTTGTGTATCTTTTGCAGGAATAACACGGAAAGAAAACCTGCCGACAGTGGTTGTACAGGATGGAATTGTGGCTAGAACACGGCGTAATCCATGCTTGGGGTGTTGCTGTTCATTTGTCATCTAATACTTGCACCTTGTTCAAAGTTGTAAGTCAAAAGCAAAACGAAGTCAACGGCAATTCCCCAAATGAAGCAGAGACAAATGTGTTGTGCTGGCATTAGAGCAGAATTGGTAAAAGGGATGGTAGAAGAACCTACAATCTCGAGCAAGGCTTTTCAGTTAAGCTCAACGCAGTGGCAGACTCAAAGCATAGTTTCCTTTTGTGAATGGTGCAACACATACCTCTAGGTGACACCAAAAGGAAGAGCCACAAAGTTGCCTTCAGCGGAGCGAAAAATGTAATTAGCTGTAATTGATTTAAGCACAAGTAATGTTGATTAAATGGAGGAAAGGCGGCTCGCTCTTGTGGCTGTTGATATGACAACGCCAAGCCAAGTCTGCAACATTGTGGCATGTACTTACATATAGTCTTATACTATACACGCCCTGGACCCCAGTTCATATTTTGTGAGCTGGCTGTCATGTGACGATATGAACAAAGTTTCTTGCAGCGCCGTTGACAGCACAACAAAAGTCCTGACAATGTGACAAAAACAGCGCCAAGTGGAGTAAAGTAAAGTAAAGTACAAAGTGCAATCGTTGGTGGCACCCCCCGCAGACCAAGACCCAAGTACCCAAGGATCCACAGAAGTTCATTTGGCAGTCCGTGAGAGAGACACGCACAGCAGGCAGCTCAGATACCTCAGCTCAAGAGATTCCAGCTACAAGACTCAAAAATGTTCAGCTGACAACACACAAAGTTGCATTGGGCCACGGCTACTTAGCGAACTGCTCATAAGCCAACTGCAGTCAGTAGTCAACACCCGACGTCCAGGATCCAAAAGCCAAACCCCACACAACCACACACTCTCCCTCCCCTCCTCTTCTCACCATGCCATTTTCATGGTACCAGCTGGCGACGTGGCATTTGTTTGCCTATCTTTAGTTATTTGTACTCGATGTGCGCTAATTTGATTGCGTTCGTGCGATAAACAGACATCGGTCTAACGGTCTCATCTGGTGGTGCTCGGGCCTGGGCAGACGATTAAATAGGCGCTAAGTAAAACCGGAGCAAATGAAACCACATGACGCCTCCATGCATACATCCGGCGGCAAATAATGTTGGATCCCAGATAGGATTTTGCGATTTATTTGCCAAGTGTAAAAGACAAAGAGCACGCAGCAAACCAAATAGCTAGCCAAAATGCAGATAAGATACCAAGCCAGAGCAATGGAGCAGAGCCCAAAGGAACAACTATGTAAAGTAATCAAGGAAACGTAAACGGAAAGAGTCTAGGCACAAAAACACGATATCTTAATGAAGTATCGATTGCGTCATTGCCAGTGCCACCAAAAGCCATATAGCCTCAGTAGTTATTCTTGTTGTTCTTCTTCTTGCTTGTTTTTGGTGTAGGTATACATAGTCGTGACTCTCTGGTTGCATGGACTAAATTGAAAGGCGTTTTAAAATGACATTTCAAGTGTGGTTACTATGGAATCAAATAGATAAATTCACCAGTAAATGGTGACTACCTTAAAAATTCCAGAGTACATTCAAATAACAAAGGCAAATCAAAACCTTTAGGGACGAAGCAGATCAGTCGGAGGTTACAGTCTTAAGTTTCTTATCACATCGTAATGCAATTCACAGCATCGATAGAGAATGGCACAGGCTAAGCATAGGCCAAATTCTATAGCTTTTAATTTATAGATCTATGAAACTTCCGGAGTTTTTTGCGGCTCTTGGTAAAGGGGCAAATTATAAAAATATAAAAATATAAAACAATTCAATTTACGAGTTGTTGATGTTCTTGCAGCCAAACGGTTAGACGGACGTAACATAACTATATCGACGCAGATCATCGTCCTGATAGAGACTATGTATACTTTATAGGGTCTACCACGCCTCCTTCTGTTGTTTATAAACATTCATATATACACTAACTTAATACAGTAACTTGTAGAGTTTTTGAAGTAAAGGGTCTAAACATAAAGCTAATCCTCACTTTAATCAAGTTAACAAAAGAGTCTATAGTTAACAATGACTTTCTAAGATATCTGTGTTCTGTACTTGTTATCATAAACTATCTAAACTTCTACAAACACCAACAGTTGCCCATGGTATTTCCCAGTTGCCCCAGTCGGTGGCCCAGGGCACACTTTGAATTTCATTTGCTGGCTTAGCTCTTATCGGATATTTGTCCCCGTCTGGCCCCAGGCAGTTGGACTGTCAGTCATCGTTGACGTTGGCCTATCAATGCCAGGCGAAGAATGCGAGTGACACCATGGGCGACCCTCAAGTTGAGGGAGTGTGTTAACTGCAACTCCCTCATTCACGTAGCATACCCTACACTTTGTTTAATTATTTAAAGTGGTAAACGTTTGCTTCAGAGCTCACGCATATGAAATCCCCAATGAGTTCATTAAAAAAACAGTTTTTGCCCTCTCCATTCAAAGTCGCGCTATCTGGCAGGTAAGTCTTCGCGCTGCTTGCTAAATATTCAATAAGCGGCAATTTTTGCAGCATACAAATGGTCGCATTACGGCGTAATTTACAATCGACGTTGCCGGAGTCGAAAAGTCGTGTGTGAAGTTACACAAAACGTAGCTCTAGTCGGGCGTGAGTGTGTCTGTTTAAGGCCAATTCAGCTCCAACTGCGCTGTGAGTCTGTGTACAGCCAAATGAGGCAAAAGGGAAACATTAGTCATGTCAAAAATATGGCTAGCATACAGGAAGCGCTGCCATTGAGTCTGGATTCGATATGCTCGTACTCTTTAGAACTTGCACAGCTCCCAGCAGATGCCAATGATCGGCTTTAAAGCGCTTTAGCAGCGGCCAAATTGCAAATGGTATCAACACAATTTTAATTAGTGCTGAAAAAGGCGAATTTTAGGAAAATTCATTAAAGCTTGAAATTTGGGAATGGAATACAAAGAGACAGAAGCTGAGACTGAGACTGAGACTGAGACTAAGACGGAGAAGGATAAGGAGACTGAGACTGAGACCAGCATCTGTTGAAATCGTAATAGAAATGCCAGAGGATGCCAAGGCAAATGTCTGGCGGTGCAGAAGCTGTTGCCACCTGGCGGCGGCTGCTTGGGCCTCGTCTAACTTTGGCGCTTGTTAGTAGGAAACAATGTCAAACTCATTAGTGCTCCCAAAAGGCTTTCTTTTACAGTGTCGCCATACACACTCACACTCACACATACACGCACACTCACACTCACATAGACGTCTTCACATTCTTCTGCACTCGCAGTTGGCCTTGTGTGTGCCACTGTGCAGCGGCAGAGGCAGCAGAGGCAGAGGCAGAAGCAGCAGCAGCCTCCGCTTTGAACTTTTTCTTTTGCATTTACTTAATGGATTAATGAGATTTTTTGTTTGCCAAAGCCAAGATCTTGGTAGGGCGCCAAGGCAGGTGAGGTCGGTTCGCTTTCTTTTTTATACTTTTGGGTAAACACATTTTATGTGCAAAGGTGCAAAATGCAATGGCAAAGATGGTTTTTAGGTTACAACTTGGGGTAAAGGAAATGGGGTTTAAAATTTATCCAAGCAAGCTTCAAGTAATTACTTTAAGATGCAGATATTTAAATGAAATAGAGGGTAAAAATTGCAAATATTGTGTTTACAATTTATTGATTTATTAGGGTAAATTTAAGCATGTAACAAAGTTTGATGAAGCATTTAACTTTCAATAAATAAATAAATTTCTATGCACACAACGGTTGCTAAGTCTGTAAATACTGGAATTGAACTTGAAGCATTAGAGCAAGCTGTAGATAGAAATACATATGTCCGCAAAATGAATATATTTGAGAACACTTTATTTCGATTATAAATATTTCAATAACAAACCAATTTTATTTAAATTAGATTTTATTATACATATATATATATATAATGTAGATATTCAAACAAAAACCATTGACCTTAAAAAAACAAATATACAAATACACTTCAAATCATCAGACAGACTCCTACGTGATACGGTTTATTGCAGATGTGTTAACATTTTCATGACTTTACGTTTTTATTTGTGGATTAACCAACCTTGAACTAAACTCAACCTTCGAAGGGCGAGTTCTCCAAAATTAATGTGCCCTGCATTATTTAATTAATGGATATATTAGTGACATTGCTTTTTGTGCTATTTCACTAAGCGTTGCTGACAACTTGGCCACGTTAGCACCGTTAAAACCAAAGAGTGTGCCCCTCTTTACTGTCATAATCACCCACATAGCGGAGGGAGATGACATTTTTTCAACACTTGACACTGGCAGGCGTTAGGCATTAAGCTGAGCAGCTGCCCGGCCCAAGTCACAGGAATGACTTTGAATTATTTGTTTACCTGGGCACACTGGCAACATGGTGGATAGCTTCCGTTGTTTTGAATTGCTGCTGCTGTTGTTGGTGAAGCTTTTGCGGCTACTATACACAATGGTGCGTAACAAATCGCAGCCATAAACTGGTAAAGGCAACGGTGGTTACGATGGCAATGGCAAAGGCAGTGGCAAAGGCAGTGGCAACGGCGACTGCTGCCTACTTATGGCGGGGGCTTCCAGCCAAGTGCTGCCATAATAATTCACAATTTTTCACAGTTAAGTGTCAGGCGACGCAAAAAGAATGCCAACAAAGTGTTGTGCACAATTGTCGGTTACTAAGCGTCGCATTAAATCAAACGAGCGTCCAAAAAAAAGCGTAACACTAACAAAGACAAATCCTTAAACTTAACTAGCTGGCGGCACACGCTGCGTATGCGTAATGCCTGTGGCTCGGCTGGAGCCCAGGTGCAACTGCAACGCTCGACTAACAGAACAATTACATGATTATGCATTTGTGTAAGCCATTTAAATGTCATATCCAGGCAGCAATCAAGTGGCCAAGCTCCTTGCAACTGGCACACTCATGCTGGGCCCAAAGCCTGTAATGCCTGCAGGCGGCGTCCATGTTAGACGAGTCAGGTCTGATATAATGCTGCCGGCATTTATTCGGCCATATGCTCCATGGACGCCACTTCAGCTGTCACCACAGACGTCAACTGCGGCAGTAAACAACAACAACAGCCAGAAGGCAGCAGGCAGCAGGCAGACAACTGGCCATACTACACACATGACAACTGAAAGGCGGCAACATATGTTGGCCATGGTAACTGGGATTGTGCTCCATGGCTGTGGAATCAACACTTGTGCGCTTGTCTCCAAAACGTTGATGCATGTTGTTTGTGCCCCCGTATTGCAGCTGTTTGTCATAGTTTTGCGTTTTGAGAGGCAAAAGTTATGTTTTGTCAACATGACGGCTGCAAGACGTATGAAAAACACAGTCGGAGCAAAAAATGCAAGTGCTGTTAGTTTACTAAATCCCTTTGCACTCGACATAACGGCGTCAAGTTGCATTCTATACTGAATTTCAGCTGCAAGTGCACTCCACACAACATGAACTCATATGAACAATTCATTTGATAAGTAATTGGGGCTCCTTTTGTTTTACCGATAAATCTACATTCCTTCAATACTGCACCGAAGGCCATACGAAACTTTGCAAGGCATAACAAAATTTAATTAAATTGAGGAGGTAAAATGTTGTTAGTGCTATTTCTACATTTCATATTTCATTCTGTTGCTCACATACAGGCATATGAGCACACACAAATCACACAGTACCTTTAATAGCAACTTTCTTATGCTATGCAAACATCAAACAAAACTCTCTGATGTACAGTGGGCAATTCGGTCAATCTAGCGTGAAATTATTTTGTCAACAACTTTGTAAACTAAACTTAACTTCTCGAAATATCATTTTAGCTATTATAATTGACTAAAGAAAAAACTGCGATACAATAATACAATAGATCTTTTAGGTCGCGATCCTAAATAGAAAAAAACTGCACTTTAAAATAACAATTGTTTACGCATGCTAAATTTAATATTCCAATAGGTGGAAAAGCTGTTTCCTATTATAATACCTCAAATATAATTATATTTTAATTGTATAACCAGAATGGGCGGAGCAGATCAGTCGGACGGGCCCGACTGTCTTATACCCTGTGACAAAGCTCGCGCTGCGCGCTCGCAAATACAGTATATAATTTAATAAAATATTTTAAATACAATTTAATTTATTTATAAAGAATAGTATGGGCGCGCATCGTTTCGTTTATATCTTTTGTGTTTATTATCCAATTTCAATGCGCTTTTCAAGATAGTTAAATATAATAGAAGAGAGCTTTTGTTCCAACTAACAACATTCTATGTTCAATATTACGCTTGCTGTTTAACTTTGTATGTTCAAATGTTCTCACAATCGCACAATTGCCCAGCAGCGTGCTTGGTATCGCCATCTCGGTCGCACACTATTTCCAAGCGTAAGGTTGCTGAGCTGCAACGGCGTGTGCATGCAGTATTCCGTCGCTTATATCTCCTTTGTTTATTAACCGATTTCAATGCGCTTTTCAGGACAGTTAAATATAATATAAGAGAATATATATTCAACAATAACAACATTCTATGATTAATATTACGCTTGTTTTTGAACTTTTAAGTTCAACTATTGTGAAGCTTATATCTCCTGTGTTTCTTAACCGATTTCAATGCGCTTTTCATGATAGTTAAATATCATACAAGAGAGCTTATGTTCCAAATAACAACCTTCTATGTTTAATATTACGCTTGTTATTCAACTTTTTCTGTTCAAAAATCGAGGTTATGTCGGTTTTATTGATTTTTGGACGTCAAGGGGGCGTGGCATCAACGATTTGAAATAAACTTGATCTGCGTATTGAATACATCTACCGATAGCAACCAACACGGCTGCTCTAGCTTTTGTAGTTTCCAAAATCTCAGCGTTCATCCAGACGGACAGACGGACAGACGGACAGACGGACAGACGGACAGACAGACAGACAGGGCTAAATCGACTCAGCTCGTCTCCCTGATCAAGAATATATATAGTTTGTGGGGTCTGCCACGCCTCCTTCCGCCTGTTACATACATTCGCACAAAGTTATTAACCCTGTTTTTCCCATTTTTCAAATGGGCACAGGGTATAAAAATTACCATTTCTTTACGCGAATTCTTCCACCGTGCGCAAAGTTTTATGCAAAGCTTCTTTTGTTCTACCTCAAAACAATGCAAGTCAAACAAGTTTGCCATAATTTATTATGAAATTTCTATGCGTTGAAAATGCACTTGCAAGTTATTTACAGGATGCCCAGTGTCGGTGGGGCTTGGGCTTGGGCTTGGGCTGGGCTTGGGTTTGGGTTTGGGGCATTTCAGGTTCGGCTGTGCTCAGGTGCTTGGCAAATAAATGTGCCATAAAATTGATTGAAATTGCATTGTGCTTGTTTGTGCAACAGTTTGTGTAAAACAAATAAGTTTGCTAGGCGCATTGTTTGTGCGACGACGACCGAAAGAGTTTCAAGCGGAAACGGAAATCAACGCCAATGCATGACAGGGATGCACAATGGGAAACAGGGTGCGAAAGGGCGAGAGTGCAGTTTGGCCTTGTGTGTGTTGCTGTGTTTGTTTGTGGTGTGCTGACAATTTCGCTGAGTTGGTCGACTTCCACTGCACTGGTAAAGTTGTACCAAAAAGAACTGAGTTCGGTTGGCAAACAGCACGAGAGAGTTGCTGGAAATTTACCCCAGCAGACTCGCAACCCTTGGTCAGCGTACAACTTGCAAGTTTTAAACATTTTCATTAGCGTTAATTAATTTGAAATATGCATTTTTTTTATCTCCGGTACGAACGCAAATTACGCGTCTGTACGGCGAGGCGATTTGGATGAGTTAAAACCTCTTATGCTGCATCTAAAACTCAAAGCGCATTTACGCCGGCATCAGCAAAAATGGACCGCAGCAGACGCCTGATTCCTTTCCGCCCCCATGGCATCCCTGGCTCGCCGCAACTGACAAAGCTGTGAAGTGAAGCGAGTGCCCAGATGGGCGCCCATTTGGCCAGTAGGTACCAGCATGGCCGGAAGCGGGCATGAGCAGGCAGCATAGCGTTGGCCACACTTTTTAATTACGCGAAAAGCGGCTGAGCCGCGCAGTTTTGGCTTTGAGACCCAACTTGGAAAAACGTTGACGTTGTCGTTGCGGCTGCAGAACCTGGCAAACGGCCTGACAGTACACTGAGCACGGAACACCACCAAGCTCAAAGTCATGGCCGGGCCAACGAGCTGCTAAGATTTGGCCACAGGCAAAACATTTAATAAGGCGACTGCAAGGCAAGGAGCGAGCTCGTCGGTACTGCAAGCACCACTGGGAAGCTGAGGTTTGTTAAAAGAACGCGGGTACACTCGCAGAAAAAACAGTTTCATTTATTTTATTTTGGCATATTAAATCTAAAGATCTGTCTAATGTAAACTTTGAAATGCGAGAATAATCTTGTTTAAGTAAGCCTCGTTAAATTAATGTTGCAACTATAAATACAATTTCTGCCAGCGAGAGTTCATCCGTCGAGAGTTGGTCCATCAAGGCTAGAAAAAGTTGGGCCAGAGAGAGTTATGCCAGCAAGAGTTGGGCCAACCAGAGTTCGGCCCACGAGAGTTCCTCCAGCGAGAGTTCGATCAGCGAATGCTGTGCTAGAGAAAGCTATAAAAATATTTAATTTTCATTTCTCTTTAATGAGTTCACAAATTTAAAATAAATATAGCTGCTTGCTTATGCAAATTTCGAACTTGTAATAAGAAATTTCTCTTTTAGACTGATTATTATACCCTGTACCCATTGAAAAATGGGAAATACAGGGTTATTAACTTTGTTTTTACTCAGTGTAGTACTAGCCCAGCCTTTGCTGATTAAATTTCGGTGCATTGCATGTACTCCAAGTCAAACCAAGTCGTGCTCAAAGACTTGTGGCATGTATTCTTTTACTTTCAGCTGACAAGCCCGATGGTGCTGGATTTTCCGCGCATTGAAATTCAAGCGAGATGATGGCTATTATCAACACTTAAGTCTAAATTGATTAACCAACTTTCGCAGCACGTTAACTTGCGTAGCTCGAAGTGCAGTCCCGGTTACGTTCAACTGCGGGGCAGGCCAAGTTTTGACCCTGCCACCTTTATTAACTATGCGCATCTTTCCCAACTGCACTTAGCCAGCCTCCACCTGGCCAGCGGCCGCAGGCAATTGCCAACTGAAGTTAACTACGCTGCGATGGGCCAAATTATGAACTGCTTCAAGAACACAAAGTTACAAAGCTCTGATTACGCAGTGGGTGGTCTAAACCACTCCAGAGTGCCGCCAGCGAGCGGCGGATATGAATTACCCAAATGCGCATGTAAAAGAATTTGTTATGATTTCTGGCGTGTTTCGCTTTAATAATTCAAGTGCCAGCCGCTGCCTAATTAAAGCCAAATTATGGGCGGTGGGCGTGGCACTCGCACTCGCACTCTCACAAAGCGAGCCCTAACTAATGCAGCTGCACCGCACTCGAACATTTTGTGGCTGCTTCACAGCCAACACTAAATAACGTTGATAAAAATGGGCGCTCTGCAGAGTCACGCTAGTGCAAGTGAGCCAAGGGGAGAGGGGCAAGTATGAGATATGCCGGAGTTCCGCTGGGCTTCCGGTCAGGAACGTGAGCCTACATGGCCGAGAGCAAGTATGAGTTAGTTTATATCCAGCTCGAGTCCGCAGTTGAATTCGTTTGAGTTGATTCAACTAAATGGCGACAAGTTAAACGAGTGTCACAGATGAGATTCTAAGCATGCCAAGTGCCACGTACACAGATTGCCCCCAGACAGACAGACAGACTGGCCACTTGTGCAGCCTGGCGTTGAGATGGCCAGTATGCCAGTTGGCATATGTTAAGCTCTGGCCTAAACAAATATAGACAGAGACACGTACACACATGCACACACACATAACGCACAATGGGCAAAGTTTCGAATAGTAAAACGCCCACATATTGAAATAAATGCTTTCATATGTGGCAAGCTAACAAATTTTATAGTTTGGCATCGAATTAGCAGTGCCGGGGCAGCGGGGCAGCGGGGCAGCGGGGCAGCGGGGGCAGGCACAAGGGCGGGCAGCCTCATAAAATGGCCGCCAAAAAGGGCGTATAACTGTTTGAGAGCCAAGGCCAAATTCAATATAAAAACATACGCACATATGTACATATATTGTATATATGTATGTATATGGGGCATTTTTGTTTGTATTCGAGTTCTTAGCGTAATCCTTAAAACTTTAAGCTGATTTCAAGTCTCATGCTTGAATCATGCTTTATCTGTCCTAGCTGAAGTGAGTAATTCTGACAAGCTTGTTGAATTTATGCATATCAAATTGTGTTTAAATTGTTTTTATCAGCTTGATTGAAAGCAAATTACATTTCGCATATCTTCTCTATCGACAATTGTAATATCGCTTGGCCTTTTGAATTTATTAATATGAAATTCAAATTGTACGCCATGGCGTATGCTTAATGACGCATTATCATGGCAATTTGTTTCACTTCACAATGACGAAGCAAATTAGGTTTCATTTCTATTTCTGGATTTTAATTTATTTCATTACAGAAAATTAGCTCGCTTATCGCCAAACTGAAATCTTAACCCGCCAACAAGGACAACACTTAGGCAAATTAATACCAAGGATACACAGTACATAACAAGACAAACACAAGCACAAACACAAACGCAAAACACAAACAAAAGGCAATGCACACAGACACAAGGCACACGGCAAAGCTCAAGTGAATGATGAGGCGAAATCAAAATCAAAAACAGAGTTCAAAATGTCGCCAACCAGACTGGGGGCAGCGGACCAACGTTCCAACGCTCTCGTCACGAGCATCGCGATAAGCAAAAAGGACAATGCGGCCGTACAGATTCCTTGACGCTCGCTCGTCCTTTTAAAATCTGACTGTAAAGTCTAAGATATACGAGCAAACAAGCGCAAGTATGAGTATGTGTGTGTTTGTACATCAGGCAAAGGCTAAATTCGTACAGTTGTTGTTGGCCATGCGGATAAGGATGAGCATGGGGATGAGGATGAGGATGAGGATAAGGATAAGGTGGCTGAACCAGCCAAATTGTCGTCGGCCCAATTTTGGCGGCTCTCTGTTTCGAGCCATGCCTCGCTGGCTCCGCTTGTCAGTCGAGCATTTTTGTCTGTCGCTTCGTTTTGTTTAGATTTTTTGTTGTTTTGTTTGTTTTTTGTTTGTTTTTTTCCGTTTTCGTTTTCGTTTTGGTTTTTTATTTTTTTATTTAAGCCAAAGGATTATTTGCTTGGTTTATTCCTTTGACTCTGTGCATGCTCTGTGTTTGGTTTGTGTTGCCGGCGCCTAAGTATTTCTTTGGCTGCTGCCTTGCGGTTGGACCCTCGAGTTTATCAGCGTGCGACCTTGGATTACTATCGGTATGCTTCGATATATATGTAAGCGTGTTTATTTAGGTCGCTTAGATTAGAGATGTGCCAAGGGGCTGGGGCGCGGGCAAGTGCTTGGCGCCAGAGCAGTTCAGTTAGTTTGCTTTATGGCTTAGCAGCTGTTTTTGGTTTATTAATTTCGCATTAAAGTTTTGCAACATTTTCCGCTTCGCGAGTGCCCCTAACACGTTGGCAAATAAGCGCATTTGTTGTCATGGCAAAGATTGCTCTGTTTTGCTTACATCTGCATCTATGTCTCGACGTAATAGCCATTAAAAATTGATCTGAATCCAACTTAAAATACTCATTAAATCGTTGCATATCCGAAGTCAATCTTGGGGCGACGGTAAAGTATCTGCAGAGCTCATTAAATGTCTCAATTTGAAAGCGCGCCTTAATAAAAATGCAAATAGTAAGAGTAAAGCGTAAAGTCTACTTGCTATCGCTGGAAATAAAGAAAAAATAAAGATAAAGTAAAAAAAAGGAAAATCAAATTGCAGGAGAATTATGACCTCTATGAGTCTGTCAGTCAGGAGTGTTGGCTGTTGGGCTCCTCTGAATGTGGTTGAGTTGGGGGCAACTTTAGCTTTGCGCTGCTCTCAGCGGTTTTTATGCCGTAGATTTATGAGCTGAGACATGAAATGATGACCCACGTTTTGTGCCATTGTGATCTCTTTTCTCTCCGCTCATTTTGCTGCTCTGGCACTTTTTATGGTCCAGCACCTGCGGTCAGCTGAAAAGGGCTAATAAACTTGAATACAGTTTGCCAACTGATTTACATAAAGCCAACTGCTGCCAATGCCTAGCCATTTTCATCAAAAGGTAATTGGATTTCTGTTGAAAGTAAGCGACGACAGAGCGACGCCAACAATCATTTGATTAAAACTGCTAGACAATAACAAAACACAACTCCAAAGGAAAACAATAACACTGAAAAAATAGAAATATATGCTCACAAACATACAGGCATACAAAAGCCGTGTGGTTTATATACCCTATAACATAGTAAAATTCTTTATTTGGTTTCGACATGCAGACACGTGAAATAAAATCGTTTTTTTAAGCAAACTATGTATAGAGGTATAAAACGTATGTCTCATACTTCTATACATTTAAAAACACTACAAAACATGTTAAATTCTTTAAATATTTATAGCTATAATTAAAAACAGCTAATCTTAAATTTAAGTTTATTTAAAATTGAGAGTTGAGACGGTACTACGGATCTTCTGATAGATATCTTGTTTGACTGGTCGTAGTTGGCATTCAAATAAATAAATAAATATTTTATTTTAACAGTAATATATTATAATTGTAATATAATATTAAAAATACTTAGGCCTGGAATATATTTTCTCACACAATAAATTATAAATTATTTTCAAAATATTTCTTTTAATATTGAGTATCTTAAAGTTCAACCTAGCAATTGGCCAACAATAAATTTCAAATACAACAAATCACAATCAGTTCTAACAAATAAAAAGGCTGAGCACGAGAACACGGAATTGGTGGCAATTGTTGGCAGTTGCGGCACGCGAATGCGAATGCCACGCCCAGCCCGGAGTGTCCGACAACAACAACCACAACAGACGAGTCCACCCACACCTGGTTAATGCACCGTTAGCCCCAAAATGGCCGCCGGCTGTTGGTCAATGCGGCCAGGTTGGCGTCGCCGAGCTTTTCATTACTTTTTTTTTGTTTTTATAATTTTTTTACTTTGCGGCTGCTTTGTTTTGGCTCGTGTCCCTTTTTTGCGCTTACGCCATTCTCGTTTATTTATTAGCAATTTTATTAGCTATGAATTTGTTTGTTTTTATCGTAAGCCCCACCACAGAGTAGCCGCAGAATACAAACAAACAACGGCAAAATCGACCCGATTCCTCTCACTCGCAGCTCTCAAAGGGTATATTTATATAAGAGAGCTGCTGGCTGTTTGTTGTTTTGCAGCCAAATGAATGTGATTTATATTTTCAATAATGAAAGTGACTACCACCGCACTCAGTTCCGGTTTCCGTCTGTTTAAAACATTTAAATTTAAATATTTTCTATGCCTTGATTTATTGTTTTTGCCTGCCCTGCCACTGTTTTTTATGCTCAACTGATGGGGTGGTCTTGTCCTGGGGGGTAGGGGTGTGGCAGCAAGTGGGTGTACCTCTGCTGGTTTCACGCCCGAGCACACAAAAGATGTGACTGGAGCTGCGTTTATTTGTCTTGACTTGTCAGCTGAGGTGATTAAAACTTTAGATGTGTTTTTTTCAACCCTGGTCAAGGCACAAGAAAACGCCAGAAAATTGGCCAACTAATGCGATAGACTGCAGGGGCTTACAGGGCACCCAAATCAAAAGAATTTGATGTTAATGCGAAATAAAAGAGTTTAAATTAAATTCAAAACTGTTGTGAAACGACTAAATTAGATAGAGAGAGTAAATGAGATAGATTTAATGCACTTCAGTTATCTATTTAACACAAATTGCCATTTATTGCACAAAACAACTTAAGTGCAGCACTTTGCAATACTCGAATTGCCTTAATTAAAATATTTTTTAATTCATTCGAGCATACTCACAAAATTTGCCTTATTTCCCATTCCTGCATTTGCTGATTCCCCTTTAATTTCGGCCACTCAAGAGCCTAACCCAAACTCTCCCCCCACACCTGCAGCTGCTATTCATGACCCGCAAGTCACGCGTTTTAGCATTTTTTATTTTTTATTAAAACATGCGCTAAATGATCCCCTTGCGGCAATTTAATGAAAATAAAAGCAAAGCAAGAGCTTCAACCTGAGCCCCAGCCCCAGCCCCCCAGTCCTCCTCCCATCCACTCATCCACACAGAGCACCAATTCAGTTGAATACGCGTGCCGCGTGCATTAAATTTTCACTATTCACCGAAAAAGAAATACAAAATAAAATGCAGGTAAAGCGAGAAATAAAGGAAACTTGGCGCCAGGGCCAGATTCGCTGAATGGTAGGCACAACTCGGCAAAAGTGTTGGCCATAAGTCAGCAAACATGAATAACAAATCAATTCAGTCTTAACATCGTGCAAATGCTCCCTCTTGATCCCCCACACGCTTCTCACTTGTTTGAAAGGTGCGAAAACGAACTGTTGAAAGGCGAGCCAACCAAGCACAGATACCAAGTTTATGCGTTGAAATACATGAATTTCCGAATACGTGAAATATAAGAACATCAAGAGAGTTTGCCAGACGGGCAAAAGAAGGTTCTAATAGCTGATTTTTATTAACAAACGACATAGAATAATTACAATTGTCTTAGCACTATAAGAAAAGCAGAATTCATAATTTACTTTTGTGTTATGTAATTTATTGGGAATCTACCATTCCCAATAATAAATGTTCTATTTTAAACTATCTAACTCAATGTAATGAGTATCATAGACTAACCTCTTTTTACACTCATCATACCATTAAGTCTGGTCTGCAGGAAATGCTGGACATTTTGAATTTCATATCATTTCAATTTATATTATTTTTAAAGAGCATTTCATTTTTATTTCAATTTGAACAGCATTTCATGAAATGAAATATCGTATAAACGCTGTAAGAGTCGCTAACATACACACACACACTCAAATACTTTGGTCTATACATATATACACCTGAACACATAGAGGTTGCTGCTTAAGAGCCCGCCAAACAAATGTTCGTGCATATGTGTGAATGTGTGTGTGTGTTTGTGGGTGTATATGTGTGAGTATGTGGATGTGTATGTGCCCCATAGTTCGGTGTTAATGGCAGGCTGCCTTTGTCCGCTGGGCGTCGGGCATTTTGAATTTTTAATGCATGCCGCCCGTCTGCTTAGGTTGCTGCTCCGCCCCGCCCACCGCCGCAGCTCCTTGATGTCGTGGTGCTCCACTTTTTTTTAGGCATGTTTGCATACACTTACGCCCAGCAAACTATGCATATGCATATGAATGGTCCCCCACCCCCCAACCGCCCACCTTCTTCCACTTCTCTCCCTATCTAGATATCTCTCTCGGCATGGCGGCTACTCCAGGCATAGGCGGTCTCTCTTTTTTATGCCCTGGCAAAATTGTCCGGTAATAAATTTTCAACGTTTCCTGCCGACAAAGCGCCGCACTTTACAACACTTTTGGCATAAACAAACAAACACCACGCACACACACAGGCATAGCTACGCACACACATGCATATGCAGCTGCCCATGCGTGTGAATGAGCTCTGTGAATGTGTGTGTGTGAGTGTAGCATGGCGTCCATGTAACGGAAGTTAAGTACACACTAAGTTGAGCTCGTGCGCTTGTAACGGCATTTCCTTCATATGTTTTTTGATGCTTGCCTCACACACACACACACACACACACACACGCCAACACAGACACCTTGTGCAGGTGAAAATGTTTCAGTTTTTTATTGTGTGTACAAAGCGAGCGCTGTCCAAAGGCTTAAAACAAAACTTTTGCTTCGAAATTAATGTCGACATCCTTGCCGCTGCTTCTGCGCATTACCTCGGGCCTCTGATGAGCTTGTGCCAATGTTAGTTTGTATGCTTAGCATGTTTTTTGTGTGCTTACACGCAAGGTGCTAAGTGGGTTTGCCTAGAATTCCACATTTGGGCTGTACAATGGGAGAAACAGACGTGTCTATTATCAACAGAAAGACAATAATTACTTTAATTATGCGAGAAAAAGAACTTTAGCTGCGACAAATTGTATGCATATCTAAAACTCTTGGAATTATTTGTATGCTTTTTATTCGCACAATTTACCATTGTGTTTAATTCCATTATGCACCCTTTGTGCACAGTGGAACAGCAGCAACAGCGAAAATCGAGTACAAGTGTTGGTAGGCGCCCTGGTTCTAGCTTGAGCTAATAAAACACTTGCCAACACTGACACTTCAAGCTAATTATGCGCTCGTTTGCTGAGGGGTGTAGTGTGCACACCTGTGCGTGTGTGTGTTTGTTTGCAGCACCGTCATTAACTGCCATTACACAATTTCCATAAACAACAATTACTATTATACTGGCTTGTATGTGTTTTAGTTTTGATGCACACAGAGCCTGCAATAAAAGTTATGCTCCATTGTCAAAGCGAGAGTCTCTGAGTCATTGTTTGCCTTAGGAAACTTTTTAAATTGTGCTAAATACTCCACTAAACTCAAAGCAACTGCAACACTCAGCCAAATCTGAATAAATATATTTATATTAGACCTAGCATTTACAACTTTACGGCATTTTGAATGGTTATTTTTAAGTGCAAGAGAACAACGAATTTTTCCTTTTAATTCCACACATATACCATTTATTAAGCTTTGTAGAACATTTATATATTGAATATCAAGAACATTGCAGTAAAAATTCTGGCAATTGGTGAGAATTATATATTTTTAAACACAAATCTGTAATCAAAAGAAAGCAAATGCTCTTTACGTAATTTTTAAACAGTCAAAATCAGTGTTGCCAGAATTAGCCTGATTTAAATTACAAATTATCTAAAAAAAGAAAGTATATTAATATAATTATAAAATAAAATAAAAATTAATTATAAATCCACATAGAATATATATAATAAATTTATAATATATGTAAATGTAATATATAGAATTCTGAAACTAGCTAAATTGACAACGCTGTTCAAAACACAATAATCAGCTTTTATAGTAATAAAGCTACTTCACCCACTCTATATACTACATATACACTTATATTCAAAGGTTTTAGTGCCCCAATGGACATAGAAAATAGTCGCCGCTGGCTATGCACCTAATTGAGGTGGCAAGCTTTTAAAATAATTGCAAGCATACGTGTTTAATTTTCTTTATGCTTTTTAGCCAATTGTTACTGGGTTACTGAATACACTAGATAAAGCGTTTTCGTGTTGAAGTTTGATATCTGCTTGTTTTTCTATTAGCATTATATCTTATCAATTTGGTTTTTATTATTGTTCTCTGTTAAATAATTGCTACCCTGTACATATAACAAACCATTGAAAAGAAAATACTCTGTTTAAGTTGCATGCGCTTCGTAATAATTTATTTATTATTGTCTGTTTTTTAAATTCTCATTTAAATTCACCGCCGTACTTTGCAACACTGCACACTAGAATGTCGAACACGTTTGAGCTCATACAAGTAAGAGAGAGCGCTATGTGCCGGTCAGTAGGTGTGAGCGAGCTGTTGTTCGAACATGTTGGAGCTCGTAAGCCAGCCTGCTGAGCGCGACAGCGCTATAGGGCCAGACTGTGCGCGAGGTGAAACAGCAAAACAGCACGATGCGGGTATTTTTTAGCACTTTACAATACTATATATAGGGTTGTTGCCGAGCTGAAAGAAAATAAAAAAAAAAAGCAAAATAGCAAGCGGTAGGCGCAGTGAGAATGTATAATTTAATTTAACTTAATTACAATTAGTTGGCCGCGCTAGATTTCATTTCTCGTTTTCCCACAGCGACCGACAGTACGCAGTAATCGTTGCAAAGCTACGCAAGCGGCCGCAAAGCGAAAATCAATCGGTGAAACATTTTCCATAACTCGGTCGAAAAAAAAGCGGAACGGGTGTGAGAAAAGTGGTTGAAATGCAGCAAATATTTAGCCGGAGTCGAATAGCGCTGGCCCTGCTGCTGCTGGCCTGTTTGGGGGCCAACGCTGAGGAAATCGTCGATTTCGACGACGGAATCGTTGAAGATGTGCAGGTGAGACATATATACATATATATATATATATATATATATATGTGTGTGTGTGTGTGTGTGTGTGTCAGTGCTGCCAGTTTTGTTCGAGAAAAGTGGGAAGTGCATAACAAATAGATAGATTTGCAAAAAAAGTGCCAGAAAACAGTTAATTTAAAAAAATATCAATTAATATTATGACAAAAGTTGTTTATTTGTGCATACAATTTGTTGGATTTAAGAAACAGCTGACAAATGCTCTTCAAAAGCAGCCAGATCTGGCGGGAAAAAAGCGTGTTGGACAACAGTGGTGTGTGTATGTTTGTGTGCATGTGGTTGGGCCGCCGGTTAGCACCGGCATGGGGAAAGTACACGTCAGTGGAAACATCTGTTCTAGGGGCGGGACGGATTGAAGCGTGACCGCAGTTTATGGCTTATAACCTGCGTTTTCAAGCATTTTGGCCAATTTGACACAGATTTAAGCGTGTGTGCAACTTCATCTATTTCCACATAAATTAGACTTACGCAAGCTCCCCCTCCCTCACCCCTACAACTTTGCTCTTTGCCGCGCTCCGAAATGTGTGTCAACCGCAAGGTTTTCTAGCTGTCTTATCATATAGTGTTATCGTGTTATCTCGTTATCTATACTGTGTCGGGTTCAACGTGTCTTGCAGGAGGAAGCTGTCGACGTCCCAGAGGAGCTGGCCTATGAGAGCCCGACGATCGTGCGCAGCAAGTTCCACTTTGCGGACCACTTCGATGATCTGGACGCGTCGCGCAAGCTGTGGGTGCATTCGCAGGCCAAGAAGGACGACACCGCTGACGAGATAGCCAAGTACGATGGGGTGTGGAGCTGGGAGTCGCCACAGAGAATCGTGTGGCCCAAGGACAAGGGCCTGGTGCTCAAGTCGAAGGCGAAGCATGCGGCCATCTCAGCCCGCCTGCACAAACGCTTCGAGTTCAAAGCCGACAAACCGCTGGTGGTGCAATATGAGGTCACAATGCAGGTAGGTTGACGGTTGACTCGGCTGCCATTTGAATTGCATCAGCGCTGGCCGTAATGCCAATTGGCTAATCCAATTAATGCCAACTATCGCTAATCGACCCAATTCTGTGTTCGCAGGAGGGTCAAGAGTGCGGCGGCTCCTACATCAAGCTGTTGTCGGCGGGCAAGGAAACCGAGGATCTCACAACTGTAAGTCGGAAGTGGAAAGCACGTTCTTGCAACATATTTGATTCCCTGTTTGTTGTAGTTCAATGACAAGACACCGTACACCATTATGTTTGGACCCGACAAGTGCGGCAACGATGTGAAAATGCACTTCATATTCCGCCACGTAAATCCAATTAACGGCACCATCACTGAGAAGCACTGTAACAAACCAAAGTAAGTGCTGTGTTCCCTCATTTCCCATTTTCCGTTCCCCATTGCCCATTGCCCATTCCCCATGCCCCTGCACCGCAAACCTCCCCTCTCCTCTGCTGGCTGTGGCTGTGGCTTGTCGTGTTCGCTAGTTGACATGTGCAGATAAGCCGGCGCATCTATGGGCATATTTATATTTACCCCAGGTTGATTGGCGCGTATCGCGGTCATTCACTTGTTCACGCTTTCGCTGCTTGTGTTTTAGGAACCGCATCGAGGAGCCCTTCAAGGATAAGCTACCGCATCTGTATCAACTGGTGGTGCGGCCGGATAACAGCTTTGAGATACGTCTGGACCACAAGATCATCAACGAGGGCTCGTTGCTCACTGACTTCAAGCCACCGGTGAATCCGCCAGCTGAGATCGATGATCCCACTGATCACAAGCCAGCCGATTGGGATGATCGCGAGAAAATACCCGATCCGTCGTCCCAGAAGCCCGATGACTGGAATGATGATGCACCGCCACAGATACCCGATGCCAACGCACAGAAGCCCGATGGCTGGCTGGAGGATGAACCCGACATGATTGGCGATCCGACCGCACAGAAGCCAGACGATTGGGACACCGATATCGATGGCGAATGGGAGGCGCCACTGGTGGACAATCCTGTGTGCGAAAAGGCTCCTGGTTGTGGCAAGTGGAAGGCGCCGCTCATCACGAATCCAGAGTACAAGGGCAAATGGCGGGCACCGATGATCGAGAACCCCAACTACCAGGGCAAGTGGGCGCCACGCAAGATCAACAATCCCGACTTCTTTGAGGATCTCGAGCCATTCGTCATGACCCCAATTGTAAGCTTAGTCTGACATTAAATATGTTTGTTTTATTGTAATATTGTCTTTTCTAGGGTGCCGTCGGCATTGAACTGTGGTCCATGTCCAATGAAATACTCTTCGACAATCTCATCGTTACGGACAGCATCGAAGTGGCACGTGAGTTTGCCGCCAATAGCTTCGACATCAAGCGTCGCTACATTGATCGTGAGTCGGTAAGTATTGGGCGTCCATAGCCCCAGTTTAACTCTCATGCCACACAAAAGACAAAAACAATTAGCTAACCTACTAAAACTGCTCTGCATGCGGAAGAAAACTTTGTGGCATCGGCTGATGCGTCACATGAACTATAAGCCCGGCTGGTGGGCCCTGTATTTTCTCTATTTACTGATACCCGCCAGCTGCTACGTCTTCTACTTGTACCGACGAGCAAAAGAGGTTAAAGCTGCCTTTAAATTCCGATTAAATTTATATATATATCGTGTATCTTAGAGTACAGACACATTTACACTTGCTCGCCTCTCATTGCTATTGCCTCGCACTTTGCACCTTATTGCTATTTGCCAACTTATTTTGTAGGATTCATTTGTCAACAAGATGCTTGAGCTGGGCAAGACCTATCCGACGGTCTGGGCCATTGGCTTGGTGGGCATCGTTGTGTTGATCGTCATCGGCATCTACTGTAAATTTGGTAAAGCTAAAAATCAGGTAATACGGCTAGCTGCTAACTTAAACAATTGCCTGTCATAAACTAACCTTTCTTATCGTGGAATTCTAGGACTCGGCAGCTAGAGCTGCTGCAGCTCAGGCCAAGAAGACGGATGCGGCTCAGCCAGATGATGAGAATGAGAATGAGAATGCTGCCGAGGACGAGAGCGAAGAGGAGCCAGTATTGGTGCCAGCGCAGGCGACTGACGAGACTAGCAAGGACAGTCCCACAAAGAAAAAGTCTGATATAGATTTACCCGCAACCATGAAGGAGAAGCCTCCCGGAAGCTGGACCGCCACAGAGACTGAGGTGAGACAGCAACTAAGTTATTGGCTGTACCCATAATTTATGAATGTTTGTTTCCATTCACTCCGCCAGGAATCCACTACGAAAGCTACCCGTAAGCGTGCGGTGCGCAAAGATTAAGCTTGGATTCAAATTCACCGGAAGCTTAAGCCAATTCCAACATGCAATTCCACACAAAACGCAGAGAAATACACAAAGTGAACCAACAGCTCGACATCCATTCACACCATACAGCAACTGAGAAACGAATAACGAGATACACCCACAACACACACTCAAAGCACACGCAGTAGAGCATGCCTCATACCGAAATCATTGTTGGTAGATCCGCAGTTGAAACCGCATACAGCTGCTAATTAAATGTAAATGTAATGAACTAGTTTATGTGGATTAGTTGGTATTAGGTTTCTTATGCGTACCACGACGTACTTCTCTGTATTAATAATGTATTTCCGTTGTATTTATCTGAACTATTTGTCTATATGTTTGTCCTGTACTTCTCACATCAACACTATTGTTTTTCTCATGCCTTTCAATTTTCAACGAAGTATGCAGCTAGACAAATGAGGGATGATAAACATAAGCTAATGAAACCAATAGGCGATACGTACTCCAGTAGAGAGCAAGGGAAACATCTAGTTTAATATTATGTAATTTAAACGAAATTTATAAATATGCTAGTTATACTCAGAGTTTAAATGAATTGCATTATTTTTTCATTTGTAACAATGCAAATGCAATGTGAAGCGTACTAAATAAAATGATAAAATGAAAATAAAAACTAAATGTCGAAACCAACTAATGTCCAAACTATTATTTAACGCCACATCCGCCATCGACAAGCAACCCGGAAGGACTAACCAGACACCGGTTGAATAAGCGAACAACTCCAAACTCTTTCAATTGTCGTTCAACCACCGCTCGTGTAATGCGTTAATTTAAATGTCATACCCTTATATACTCGTAAATGGATTGAAAATTGTGCTGGGCCGGGCGTCAACTAAATCAGATTTGAATTGGATTTGTGCTTCGTGGTGCATGCTGCGCCAACCACCGCAGACGATGCTGTCGCATGTTTTGTGGCTTTTCGGCATTTTTACCCAAAATACAGTAGAATCCGATTATAGCGACATTCAAGGGACCGACGATTTTACGTCGTTATATCCGGAAGACAAAATCCATGATTTTGTTTCTTTTTCGTATTGAAAAAACACAAAATCCACGATTTTGTTTGCTTCTTTTAGCATTGTTAAAGAACTCAAATTTTCCTCTTTAAAGTTTTTTTTGTTTTGTTCCGCACGTCGCAATATCCGGTTGAATTGTGAAAAATCTCGTCGTTATAAACGGTTTGTCGCTAAAAGCGGAAACTTTATAAGCGGAGGCCGTTTCATATAAGTTTGTATTGGGACCAACCAAACCATCGAGTTTTCGTCGCAATAACCGGACGGACGCTATAAGCGGCGTCGTTATAACCGGATTCTACTGTACTTGGAATCTGTTTTAGATAAAAATGTTGATTTCCAAATTGAAAATGACGCAAGTACAACAATAACATTTAGATTCAACGCATTTAGCGGCAATCTCATGTGTAAATCTATTGCTTTAAGTAAGCCCAAAAGAGAAATGCAAATAAAAAGCATCGATTGCTTTTAGCCTTGGCGGTTTAATTCAATTTCCTATACCCATAAATACACCAGGCCAGACAGTTCTTGGCCATAAAGGCACAAGGCAATTGTTAATGAAATTGTTATGACAACCCAAACATTCATATGTATGCACACTCTACATTCAAATTAGATTTATGCGCGCCAGCAGATGTGCGACTCCAATTCCGTCTCCTGCCAATCCGCAGACCTTTTCGGCATAAAAGATTAAATGCCTTCAATGGGGTGCTCTGATGTCTATCGACGCACTTAAAAGGATTAACATTTTTCTGCTGACTGCGGCTGCAAACTTCGCTGCATATTAAAACAACATGGCCAGATCTTAGAGTGGGTTACGCCCCCATATATCATAGGCTGTAGACAAACGAAAACCTCAAGGGCCCGTCAAAGTTTTCTGACTCCCCCGACATGCGGCTGCAATTACAGCCCCCATACCCCTCGCCTATTGTTGGTCAGAGGTCTGCCCAGTCCGCTGGTTTGCCATGCGTAAGCATTATAATTTTAATAAAAATGTTTTTTTTTTTTTTGTGTTGTGTCAAAGGCAGCTTTGAACCCTTCAAGCAGACAATAAACATGCAGGAACAGGGCCAGACAGAAACGACGACCTCGATGGCGACAGCATCGTCCCCAAAAACTCCACAAGCGGCGGGCTTCCGAGTGAATGCTTTAAGTAGAATTAGTTTAACATTCGGGCAGGGGTCAGCAGTTGCACTTCGGGAGCTCGCAACTCTCTCTCGGATGGAGCCCAACCCGGGTCGGGACCGCAGTTATTGAAGTTAGTCGTAGTCGCATATGCCAATCGATGCGTAAGCAAAAGAACCACGTCAACGCCATGTGTATTATTATTGCAGAAACCCTCTCCAGTGACAAGTTGGGGTTGCTCTTGAGGGTTGTTAGGGTTCTGCCAAGTCTCCGGCCTCCCGCTACTCAGTCTAATATTTTGGCGAGTTCCGTGCAATTAAATTGTGCATTATCTGATAAAATCACACTGAGAACTACCAGTACACACGAGAGTCATGACTGGGAATTAATTGCGGCACATTGCTGGCTCGATTTCATCATAAAGATTCTACAGCACAGATAAAAAATCATCAAAATAAATTGGTTTTTGAAAATTCAAGGCAATAATAATACTTTTATGGGATTTATCTGCTTCCGATATTGGTTTTATTGATTTTGTGCAGCGATAATCGTCTTATGCGCGCTTTAGGAAGCATCTTTCACTTGAATTAATTGAAGAACTCCAGGGAAATCATAACCGTTGTTGGATGGATTGATGTGCATAAATACTGCCCTTGGTTATATCCATCTTGCATAATTTAATAAAGAAAGATATCAGAGCTTGGTCATGCGTTATTATTTAATTTAAATTTAAATTGCTGCAAGTAAAATATATTGAAATTACATATTATTCTGTGCATACATATAGGATTGATGAATGAATCGAATAATAATAATAATAGTATTTAGATTTTTCATGGTAATACATTTCTTTCAAGGTTTACAATTTTAGGCTATAATAATTTTTTTTTTTTATCCTAATTGCCAAATTCTTTAAATTCAACAACTGCAATCAGCATTTCCAATTCTATTAAGAGTACAGTTCCTAGTTTATCTAATAATACATAAAAATTAGAAAATATTAGTTATAGTAAAGCATTCATCTTCAGATATAGTTTTCATGTTGTCATAATATTTTTGAAAGCATTATCATGCATTTAAATATGTATGATTTTGTATTTTAAATTTATCAACGACAATTTGGTCATAACAAAGACGCTTTTAATATATTATTTGCATTAATAGTTAACTTCTCTTATGTCAAACAAATTCTAAAAATTATTAATACTTAGATTAATATTATTTTTGGTGGCAATTAGGTTGGGCCTTTAAAGTCAAGCATACTTACGTAATGTATGCAAAAATTAAAATACGCATATAAATATTTCACGGAACTTATCTTCTTTAGCAAATATTTTGCTCCTTTGTTTAAATATTATCATTTCTCTGTGACCTTTCGATATTTTATGTTTAAGCGTTTGTTCAAATATTTAAAACAAACTCTTGGGATCTTATAAACAGTAATACTGATAAGCACTGAATAAAAGGTATACAAATCTTTATGAAAATAGATAACAAAGCACAACTAAATCTAATACATCCAATTTTTAGTACGACTACGTTGAAATTTTATTTATATTTGGCCTATACAATTTTGGCGCTTCGTTTTGAAAATTTGACTAGCTCTGCTCGATGCAACTCTACATGTTTATCTCTAGTTCGAGCAACAAATTTTCTTAACGGTCAGCATGAAAACAAACATGTATTTGTGTCCCCTCTATTTAGCGAAGCTTCGAACCCACACCCCCTATCTAGCAAAGTGTTGCACCCAGTCGAATCAATTAGTTAAGACTTACACCAATCGAAAATTCGCACACAACTGTAACACACACCTAACCAGGTTGCACAACTCGCTAAACTGCATTTTAAGTCAAGTTTTATACCAATCCGAGATTCCCACCATTCTGCATGCAAAACTGTTTGCTAGTTTATTTAAAGTGCTTTCCCAACTGTCTGCCAAATGCTGTAAAATGCAGATTGAAATGGCAAAGATTTATTGAAATGCAGCTGATTAAAGGCATTTTCTTTGGCACACAATGAGAAATTAGTGGACAGTCTGCTAGCACTTCAAAGGACATTTATTTACAAGCCGAATTTAATGGCACTGGGCCCATTAATATCCCCATGCCATTACTGCTTACCGCTCACAATCTGGTGGTGCAAGATAAAACGCTTTGATTGTGCAACGTTTATCTTCATTAAGCGCGCAGCGTCAAAACTCGGCGCATGAAACTGGTTGGGCTGCCTAGGCATGTCATAAATGCGCCGTTGACCATTTGGGTTCCCTATGCTATTTCGAGGGGCGATGCGGGGTTCAAGTATCCACCCCGACGTGATGCGAGATGCAACCCCTGGGCATGGGGTGTGAGACGGAGACGGAGACGTGCCTGGAACTGACCCTTTGGCTGGCCTAATTAAATTTCCTTTGTGCGGCACTTTTAGTTTGTGCTTGCTTGTTCTTAAGATTAAGCTTTTGTTTTTCCATTTAACGCTTAATTTCCGCATTTCGATGGCCTAACACGATTTGCGCAATCCCCTGCGCTGACCCCTTGTTATCCAACTGCACATGATCGGTTTCAGTTACCGTTACAGCTATGTAACGAGATCTCATTCCAGGCGATCCCAGAGGTTTTATTCCTTTCAGACCACGACTAAACAAACAGTGTCCAGAGCGGTTTGTGCTTCGATTCGCAGTTGACTTATGCGCTCTGGGAAGCGGCTTTAATTGCATTAGAATCGGGTTCGTTAGAGGGTGCGACGGGTGCCTGCGGTTGACCATTGTCCGTCCGGCTTTGTTTACTTTAATAGTTGAACCGGACCCGTGCGCTTAACCTTTTGAATATTTAGCGGCACTTGAGCGTAGCCTTTTTGTTGTCTCTTCAGTTTTTTGTCTGGTCAGTTTTTTAATGCACTTTCCGGTCAGCGCAGAGCAAATTACTTATGGCTTTGAGACTGAATCAAACTGAATAAACTGAATCAAGCGAATCCACTCGTTTATAAGCGGATCAGTTGCGAGTCCAGATTCAATTACATTCACTCTGCTGCGCCTGAGCAGCGATTTGCATGTTGGCATTTTCTTTTCAATCATTTTTCGGCAATTTCCAGCGCGATCATTACGCTGTACGTGCGTTGCACACTTTTGCCTTGGCCTGAGCTGAAAACTGATTCTGTTCTGGCATGAATTCTATATACAGATGAACTACTCATAACTCCATTCACGTGCAGAGCACTGGGCTCGGCCTCAGCTCCGAATGTTGCGTGACTTTACGTAGGCTGCTAAATCGCACCCAAAATTGGATTTGATCCGACAGTCATTAGCACACGAATTGCATTCTGCCAAATGCATCTCGAGATCACGAAAATTGCTCAATAAGGAGCTGGCGTGTTGCCAAATGAAGCTAGGAGCGCCAGTTCGTTCGGCTCTTGAATCCAAGTGAGCGTTGAAAGTCTTGAAGTGGGCGTAGTGCAATTTTTGTGGCATGTTTGCGACTGGGTTGGACAGGAAGTCTTGCCCCTGCATAGTATAGTATAGTATCAAAATGCCCTAAAAACTGGGTGTGCTATTGACCAGAAAAAGTAACGAAAAAGCACGAAGAAAAAATAAATAAATATCTTGAATCTTTGGTATACAAAGCAAGCAATGCAAATAATATCAACAAAGTTAATAACCCTGTATTTCCAATTTATCAATGGGTACAGGGTATAAAAATACAATACATATATTGAAAATGATTTATTACTAATTTTTTTGAATGTTTTAAATTTGTATACCAAAAACCTTATCATCATATTCCATTAAGCATTATAAATTATTTGTGGAATAATTATGACCCTTTTAGTTTTAAGATTAAATATCTAAGTAATACTATAATTACCAGCCACAGTATTCTTATTTTGTTTAGATATTGACCTATACGCGATTTTCCACAGAATGAGCTTATCAGCCCTATATAAATAATTAAATTGAGTATATGAAGGAATTTATATGAATATAGAAATTTATACAGTTGCTCTGGTTGTAATCTAGAATTTGATTCTTTAATACAATCAGTAAATAATAAAAAATAAATAAAATTAAAATATAAATAATATTTATTGTTAAAATATTTCATTATCTGAAAGCGAATTCTGCATTTTTTTTTAACGATTTATCCTACTCTTATCCGATTTCTGAACACCATATAAACAAATGAGTTTTATTTCTAATAAATTAAATTATAAAATAGTACACCCCAATGTTTATTTTCTAAAATAATGAACCTATGCCAGAAATTTTCTTTTATATTTTTTATATTTTTAATGGAACTTAATCTAACCATGAAAGATCAACTGTGAAATATGATTTTCAAATATATTTTATTGAATTTTTTCCGATTTTGACTGAGTGTGCGACGCTCACAATGGACACCATGAAAATATCCATATATTTCCTGAAAAGTTAAAGTTGATCATAAGTTTTTCATTGGCCTGCATTTGCTCTACTCTAGGGTTTCTACACCTGTCGGTTGTTGCCCGTCTGTGGACCCTCTGACCCTAAGCTGGCAAGCAAATCAAGTTTGCAGTTCTGTGTATAGTGCGCATTTAAATATTCGTACCCATTAGAGTCGAAGACCCTCAAAGGCAGCCCAGTAATACCTGTGTATGAATGTTTTAATGCAGCCTTAAAAAATCCGCCTGATACGGTTCAAGTGCCAAGTGGCCGGATCGCTCGAGGGTCGCCGAAAGCCGCGCGCTTTTGCTGCCCACATGTGACCAGGTCAGGGATGGAGTTTGTGGTTGTGTGTGTGTGTGTGTGTGTGTGTGTGTGTGTGTGTGTGTAAGTGTTGTGTTATACGGTTCGGCGATTCTTAACGCTCATAGTTCCCCTTTGAACCCCAGCCAAGTACAAGCGAAAGAAAGCAGCAGAAACGGCAGAGAAAAGAGCAACATAATAAAAGGAACAGAACACCTGATCAAAATTTCAAATTACAACGACAACGAAATGGCCTAAACATAAGGACAAAACTGGCTGGCATAGCTCGTGCGCGAGTTGTTATCAAACACACACAAACAACGCACTTTGGGCCAACTATGAGCCATGAAAATTCTTTGGTCTAATGAGCACCGCGCCAAACTCGCCCATAATGAAAAACTTCAACTTGGTCGCTGTAATTACGCGCAGGGCAAAGGCAAAGGCGAAGGAAGAGGCAGAGGAAGGGGAAGGGGAAGAGAAAGAGGCAATAGCCAAGAAAATTCGTGTCTAGAGTTGGGGTCGGGTCATGCCCAATATTACATGCATGCACCTGACACCGCCGACTCATTACTCTGGGTGCAGCGAGCAAGCTGCGCAAATGCGGAAGTGCTGCGCTCTCCACTCTCCGCTCTCCACTCTCCACTCTCCGCGCTCCTCAGCTCCGTGGCTCTTGGACCGCTGCGCAGTGTTGTCACTTTGTCCTTTTTGTCGCCTTTTTTGAATAGCAACCTTCTATGTGTTATTTTACGCTTGTTTCCACTGGTATTTAATAATAATATTTAATAATAATAATATTTAATTAATAATTATATAAAAACGTTCGGTAACCAATAAAAAATTCTTTTTTTTAATTTTATATATCAGTTTTTCATTCTTGTTTTATTTATTAAAATCTCAAGTAATCAAATTATCATTGAAATAACTTTTATATTTTTCAAAATTACTTATTGCCATAAATCTATTTTTTTTTTCAATCGGCCTCATCTTTCTTCATCTTTCATTTTTTCTACTTATTATCAAGGACTTATTATTGGCATTGAAATATTGAAATTTATATGGACTTCATTTAATTTGACGTTCTTGATATATCGTAAACTTCAATATACAAATTTTCTAAGTACTAATTTATTTTTAGGTAAATATAATTTTAGTTTATTCATTATGCTTATTTATTGACGGAATTAGCCATTTAGCCACTTTATTGCCCTCAATTTCATCTGTCCTTTTTTTAGAGGCGTTGTCAGCACTGCTGCTTAGCGCGTGCTGTTTGCCTATTCTCTGGGCGCGGTCAAAGTTGAAGGCGAAGTCGAAGTTGAAGTCGCAGTTAAAGTTGCAGTTGCAGTTGCAGCAGCAGAAGTCGGGCTCAGCCAAGCGTCGTTGGCATAATTTGGTCGCGGTTCGCTGCTAGTCTTGGTGGTGGTGGTGGCGGTGGTGGTGATGGTGTTGGTGTTGGTGGTGGCGGTGGCAGAACTAACAGTTTTCCCTAGCGACAGTGCAGCAGCAACCCTTGTTTTCCTAGTTTTCCTGCAGCGGGGCATTGAGAATTGAGCGCCAAAAACGCAGTAGCTGCAGTCAATGACACGAAAATGTTGGCTAGGCTGCAGGACCTCAGCGACATATGCGTCTGGCTCGTGCCAACATCAGCATAACAATTATACATAAATGCGCCTAGGATAACAACACCAACAACACCAACAACAGCAACAACAACAACAACAACAACAACAATACAATACAGATAACAACTTTTCAGTTCTTGTTTTGGTCATGTGGGCGCCTTAGCCGCATTCTAACTAGCCTAGGGTGGCTTTTGGCCAACGTTAGAGAGCCGACTGCTGACGCCGGCTGCTAACGCTCTACGCTCTACACTCTACACTCTACACTCTACGCTCTACACTCTACGCCCTAGGATCTACGCTCTTAGGTAACCCTTAGCTTTGCTCACCAACTGGCCAACTGACGCGCGTGTTGCCCTACTGATAACGAGCATATAGCACAGGCGCTGAGTCATAGCAGCAGACACAACTGCCAACCAAGAGCACCCCAGGCCACCTACTGCACTGAGAGAAACAGCAAGAGTTTTCGTACTTGAGTCAAGAATTTGCAGTGTCAAAAGTTCAATCAGATCATAAAATTCTAGATCCAAGAACGAATTATTATTTTTTGTAGCGCTTTCTATTTTTATAGATTTTTGCATTTAGTTGCTCTTAATGAATTTTTAAGGTCTTAACAAAGTTCAATACTTTGCTCATAATCTTCAGCTATTTTGGTTTTTCCAACCTATTGCCTTAATCTGGTTTTATTCACGATTTCCCTCTTAGGCCCCCGTTTTTAGCTTTCGCTTAAATTAATTAATTTATTTAATACTAGATTTATTTGTTATAAAAATATAAGAAAATTATTAAAAAATAAATTCACAATTTTATCTTGAGGCATTTTATTTATTTTAATTTAATTATCGATATAATTCAAGAATTCATTTAATTAATTTAAGAACTTTATTTTGTAGATCGATTTCATCATTCATTTTTCTGAGTGTGCCAACTGCCTGCTCCCGTCGGTTTCAGTTTGGTTTTGTAACGGTCACGCACGCAAGGATCTGCGCACAGTTCTCATATGGTTCACACGTGTCGTTGTCCTGGGCACCGTTTGCTTTTTGTTTGCTCAGCCCACAGTGCGTTGTTTGCCAAGTCCCACTCAGAGCCTGCGAGCTTCACGCCGTGCTGCCCTTTTGTACTCCCGCCCAGCCCAGTAATTACCGACCAACTGACTCTGGACTCCTGGCTGGAACTGTGCCCACAAATGTGCTGGGCATGTGTGCGCCTGCTGATCGTGTTGTTAGAGGCCCTCTTGCTTGAACTGTGAACAAATGTTGCAATTATTAATTCAAGAAACAGGCGTCCATTTGGCCTGGGTGGCTAAAATGGCATATGTTGCTTCAAGTGGACAGTTTCATGCGCTGCGAATAGCCATAGGTTATTCTTGGGAAATTTGTACTTTCTAAAAAATGGTTTACTAAAAACAATTTGGAAAATCTTAATAAAAAACAATACATTTCAACTTAAATTGTATATATTTAATACCAAACCTCCTATTGACCTTAGCTAGCTCTAGGTCCGATAATCAATGAAAAGAAAAAATTCAATGTTTTTCTCTTTTGCCAATATATTTCTATTGCTCTTTTATAAAGCTTTAAGTAACACCCTGTAGCTCTATAAATTTTATTTATAATCTTTCTGTATAATAAATAATTAAACACCCTGTAGCTATGAGATGATTCGTGGCAAACTTCATAAAGTATATATCGATTAATTGAATACATCGTATAAATAACTATTAAATTTTCAAGAATAATATTTCTAAATTTCAAAATATATCAATTTGAAAAGATATGTTATTACATTGACCCTTTCAAACTTTTTCAATACAGAGTTTTAAAAAACATTTTAGGCCTATGCCTTAGTTGTGTAATGGAAAACTCGTGTCAGGCACAATATTCCCACATTAAATGCAATTTGTTGCAGCAGCAGGAAGCGCACATCAATGAGCAGTTGAAAGGATTCAGCTTTCGAGCACGTACAAGCCGCAATGAAACAATATACGGCAGCAAGAGGCAAGTGCAACATGTGCGTATTAAAAGTTGCCAAAGCTATCGAGTTTCGCACTGCCGGAGTAGACATAGAGGCAGAGACTGCAACAAAAAAGGGAGAGCTGCAGTAGGGTTTGAGTGGGTTTAAGTGGGTCGATCGTTTGTCTCTAGTGCGGGGCTGGCGTCAAGATCATAAAAACGACCGAGCTCAGCCTGTGTGTGGCTTCCCAGAAGTTGGCAAGGAGGCCGTTGCCATTTAGCAGGACGAGCGCAAAAATATTGATCAGCAATAAAAACGAGGGCAACAAAAGCAATTGCAACAACAGGCACAACAAGTGCACATAAAAATCAAATTAATAGTCCTTGTCGTAGGCTGTCAGGCTGGCACTTTGTTGTGATGCGAGCAGTGGGAAACCGACGAGTTCTGCCAGACAAAAGGCAGTTCGATAATAAATTTCAAAAGGCCCAAACAATGCCAAAAAAGAGACGGCCAGAGAAGTAGAAAAAATCAGTTTGTCTTATCGCCCAAATGCAATCTCCCACCTTTCATATTGTCAATTAGTTCAAGTGCTCAGAGGTTGCGCTACCTGCCCGAGCTGCTCCGCATCCCATTCTGCTGCAGATTTATAGCACGTAAATCAATAAAATATTTATTGTCTATTACGGCGTAAAGACATCAGGGGCGGCGGCGTGGGCGTGGCGACAGGAGCACTTTGTCCAGCACATGTTAGCGGTTCAGTGGTTCAGTGGTTCAGTTGGGCTGAACTGGGCGTATTGCAACCTTTGAACCATGTGCTGTATCAAGTGCACCCACCTTTTGCTCTGCCATTAAGCAGCACGAAACGTTGCGATTAGATTTGCTGCAAAGGAGTGAAAAATGGTGAACAGCCCAGCGAGTGTCACAGCGTCCCTACGACTGCAACGTGTCCTGTTGAGTCGAGTGTCCTGCGTGGTGCTGCGCGCGCGCTCTGCCAAATGGAACAAAGCGCTGCAGTTAATTGCAAAGCCACCAACGGCAAGGCAGACGCTCGACGGGATAGGCGCCAGCCAGGAGAACGCTTAATGAGCCCGATGTCTGATTCTGGATTCTGACTTTGGCTCTAAAGAAGCAGCACGCTGCGTGGGACAGGCGCAGGCTAAGGATCAGAATCAGGCTCGGGTTCAGGCTCAGGTAAGTCCCATCTCTCTCCATGCTGACCGTGCGAAATTGTGTCGGGATCACACGCTGACAATTTGACACTTTATAGTGGCTGGGAGTTTTGCATATAGGCGCAGGATATGACCTCGACTTGTGTGGTGGCAAATCATAATCGTTCGTTAACTCCTTCACGCCGCAAATGCACTTGAGGCCGAGGGTCTCGCCTGCAGCTCAAACAAATGCATTATATAAATAAATAAATACTAACCCAAAATAATATTACCGGGCATTGTGCATGTGGGCAGGACACGGCTGGTATCTTTGGCTTTATTTGATTACTATTGTTATTTCTCACAATATTTTTGCTCAATGCCGTTGCTGCCGCCAACTCGTTTGTATTTAGCTTCCAAGAATCCACTTTGCTTTGCCCCGCGGCGACCACACAGCCGCCAACAAAAACCACAGCAACAACAGCAACAATCGCATAAGGGGCGGCAAAACCTCAAACACAAAAAACTGGCAACCTCAACCTGTGTGCATTTATGATATATTTTTTTTTTTTTTTTTTTGTACCGTGGAATGACTCTGTACTTTTCACCGAGGTCCTTTTTGCTTAATGTTTGTGTCCCTATAAATTCTTGTGGCCGTGGTCATCTTTTGTCTTTTGCACGCCACTCGAGCCGCAATTGTTTGCAATCGAACATATTGATTTCCCGGGAGGTCCCAGTCTCCATATTCTGCATCTACTATATCTCGATCTACCATATTCTTCCTCTATCTTTCTGTTGCAATTTCATGGCTGTCCGCCTGGCCCAATGGGCGGCTTTGCTTTTTTGCGCGTGTCATGTGTTTTTACGATCTTATTCCAGCTAATGATCTTTTCAAGTACACTAAAGTGTCTAGGGAATCAGCCCATAACATTAATGGGTTTTGTTTCTAGATAACATTAGGCAATGCTCAAATAAAAATTAACCGTAAAAATACACGTGCAGCTCTGCTAAAATATTCCTATTCATGCCGCATACTTACACATTTTGCAATTAAATTTGTTAAGGTTTGGTTATGTTTTTTAAGGAATTTTTAAATAGTTTTCAATATAATATATTTTTGCATTCAGAAATTACACACTGAACATTTTGCCTGCCCGAAATAATCAAGTATTATGAAATATAAAATAAAATTTAAATAGATTATAGATTTCATTTTATATTTATGATTATATTTAAATCTGTCTAGGAGTACAAAATAAATTTATTGGGGACATGTACATATCAAATATATTTACAGAAAATTTTAATAAAAAAGCACATTTTCAATCAATCAGGCAATCTCATTTTGAGATTGAATTTCTTTGATTGATCTAGATAGGAATAAAGGTTTATGCCTTTGCTTTAAGCCAAACTTCTAATAAAAACGAAATTTTATATAGATTGTTGAGAGTGTATAAATTAATATGCCACGCACGTTGTTTCCCTGAAATCTAACCCGATTTAAAATACCGTTAATGTCCACTTAGGCAACCTTGATATCAATTAATAAAGGAAACTGGAAGAACAACAGCTGTTGTCAAATTTCTTTGGCTAACAAGTTTTAGCTGAAACGATGCCATCATCAATTAGAATGCACTTGAGCAAATCGGCCATGAAATTGGAGCAACCTTGCTGACAGTTTCCAAATCATTGGACACACACACACACACATCACACCACACACATATACTCTCAGGCTGTGGCTACACCTAAATTGCTCAATCAATACCACATGCAAAGCATGTCGTGGCTCAGGTTCAAGAACTCCGATAAATCACCAGCGACATATGGCCAATGATGCACCCTGATTCCCTCTGGCTGACGGGTTGACCAGTTCAGTTCAGATGGGTTCAGTTCGGTTCGGTTCAAGAGACCCGCGCTGCCACTCGAAGGCAACTCGAATTACACGATGATTTGGAGTACTAAGCTAGCCAGCGCCTAATAAACACATAGCCATAAACAAATCGCGGCGGCAGCGCCAAAGGATCAACTGAAAACCCAACGATCCTCGGCTACTGCTCACTGCTCACTGCACAGCTGACAGTTGTTGTCTGGGACTAGATGGTCAGATGGCTGTCGCTTTGTTTTGATAAAATCTCAAGTAACTCTGGCTATTCGTTGCTCCTGCTGCTCATTAGCAGTGCGCAGGGATTGTTATTGTTTGGGTCCTGACGCGCCGCGCACAAAATTGAAATTATTTTTATATGGTCGGTAATGTGTTCTCTGGAGCTACTGTTGCTGCTAAAATTTATCTATTTACTTAAGTTGTTGTTTATGCCGACGTCGCCGCTGGTTGACTTTTCAAATTGCGGGTAATACAATCCAGCGTAAAGTGCAGAAATACTGTAAAACATGTGTTACCATCTATGGTTTATGTTAGACAAACATTTCAAGAGTTATGTCCATGTCCAAAAATCCTTTTGTTCGTAATGCTGACTTCTATAAACGCCTATGAAATTGGGGATTCGATTTTCCCAGGCAGCACACAACTGGAGCCTCATCACACATCCTTTGTTTAGGCATTCTCACACTCACAGGGCAAAGAATGGTGTATAATTTGGTAATCTGTGAAAAAGCCAAACCCCCATTAAACCACAGGCACTCGTAACTCGTTTTTCTTTTCCCGAATGGGCACACAAAACTCGTTACAACGCCTTTGACGTCTCCAAGTGCACATGAAAAGACATGAAAAGGCTTTATCATTGCCGATCGAATCGACTGATTCTCCTCATCAACATTAACATCCACGTGCAGGCCGCGCTTCGCCATCAGCTTAAGGCTACTGCGCGATAAGACTAGCTTCCCCCGCCCCTCCAGCGCTCCAGTCCCTCCCCTGTTCCTATTCCTATATATCTTGTTGCTTGTACCTGTGCTCAACCTGTTTTCTAGGCATTTATCAAATTCCATTTGTTATGCATTCTATGCCTTCGCCTGCGCCTGCGCCTTTGCCTTCTTCTCGTTTTTGTCTTGTTTGTTTTCCATTTCTTTGCAGGAAATCTCGGCAGTTCTTATGGGCCCCTGGCCTCTGCCTGTGCGTCTTCCAGTTGGACTTTCCCCTGCAAACAGGTTCTATTGTGCTCCCCACCCCGTCGAGTCTATGTACCTGTGCTATGTATTGGTTTTCCTTCTATGCGCTCATATTCTTAACCTGTCTCACCCTCACCCTCACCCTCCATCTCACTCGCTCAGGGTTTTCGTCCGTCTCACTGTGTGCACAGGAGAAAATTATATGTTTTGATTTTAACGGAAAATTGCTGAGGCAGCGCCCCATAAAGAACCTCTAGCAGGCTCTCTGGAGAACTCTTCAACTCTAGAGCTATACAAACAGTCAATTTTAATGACACACTAAAAGCAATCATCTAATTTTTATGTAACCTCTTCAAAGCTGATCTAATGAAGGGTTGCATTCAAATATTCTCACGGCACGAAGGTCATTCAACCAAGTGTCCAAATGAGAAACGAAATAAATACAATACCAGAGAATAAAAAAGGATACTGAACCCCAATTCTTGACGTTCTTCAATCTCTGATCACCTTAAAACAAGATACTTAATTGCTTTTTCATAACTATTGGATTTATGCATTCGATACCCAAAATTTCACGGCTTGTTGGTCGTGGTTCAAGACGAGGCGTGTGCATAAAATATTTGATTTTGATCTAGAGACGTATAGATCTACGGATATATAGCTACTGCCTGCTGCCAAATTGATTAGTTACCGTTATGCTTATATGTCCTGCAGGACCCTTTCCTTCGTTCCTGATGATATGATCATTACAATGCACGTGTCCGATCTGTTTCATGTGCCGACTACTGCCAAAAGGGTAATTAATGGTCATGGTCTAGGATTCGTACTTTCCTTTTTGCATACTCAATGCATAGAACTGTTTAAAGAAACCGCAATGCACCTTTGGATTTGCACCGAGTTTTTGCTCATTTACAAGTGATTTTTTTGAGACTCTGCAAAAGGCAATTAACATGCCTCGATGAGTTGGCGAAAAGCTATTGATAGGTAGGCATCTTTGAAGTACTGTTTTAGAGTCCAGCCCACAGCTGACAATGGGTTAAAAAGAGCCGTTTTCTATACAGAATTTGAACTTTTTTATGCAACCTTTAAAGGAGTTAGATTAGTAATATGTTTATGTATAAAAATGATTAGAATATATATAGTTTTTCCGGTATGTTTCGCGCGTATTTCCTAACTCATATATCAACGAGTGTGCTATTAGAGTCAAAGTGTTGTATACCTCCTTCGAATTCAAGTTAAGTACACCTCCGAAACAAAGAGGGAATTCATGTAAATTTTAGAGAAAACATTACTTGCCAGTCAGCCCAACTGAGGATTCGCTCTTTGCATTTTAGCGGCAAAGTGTGAAAAAACATTAAACGGCTTTTACTGCTTCTCAGCCGCACTGGAATCCTGCACTGAGCACTGAAACAATAAAACTGAAATCAAAAACCTCTAATACAAACATTACGTAAGTCAGCTACTGTTAAAACTAAGGCGGCACTTCTCGAGAAAAAACATAAAAACTTCCGGGCAGCTATAGACTATAATATATGAAAGATGAGTGCAAAAAAAATCCCAAAAAAATAGAAAAAACTGGACAAGGAAAGAACGAACTATATACATGATATTGTTCCAGGAAATTGAACAATTTGTGAGTAATTTGCATAGCTGTGGACTTAGGGCGGCAACTGTTTGACGACATATTGCTCAATGGCATGGATCAATGCGATTTGAATGGCAATGGGTATATGGGTATAGGGACCAGAGCAATACTTGCAGATGCTCGCAGATCTGGCCAACGTTACTCTTTCGCCAATGGCCAACAAAAACGAGATCATCTCATATGTGCACAAAAGCATTTCGCACATTTAGACTTCCAAATGAATGAGCAGACAGACACACATGCGCCTGTGTGGTCAAGCACTGCTCGGATGCCAAGTCAGGGTTCCAGTTACCTAGATCTAATATGCAGATAACCCAAGCCAAATACTATGGTACTATGGTACTATGGTACTATAGTACTTGCACAGCTGCGAGGTTCCCTCTGCCTGCTAACTGAACAGCCAAAGTTGGTTGCAGTTGCTTAATCAATTTACAATAGCTCGAACAGGCAGAGATCCTGGCCAGGATAAGCCTACTTTAACTTGAAAATATTGCTGGCTCACAGGGCTTAGGACATTCTGTTGGCACTGCACAAAATGAAATTGTTTTGTGGCATACATAACTAACTTGCATATTGTTTTGTTGCATTCCTTAATGAATATAAAGCGAGTGTGCGAGTGTGAGTGTATCTGTGTGTGTATGTGTGTGTAGGGTGTGGCTGTGTGTAATATTGTTTCAGCAGCACGTACACCCACATGCCAAGCAATTCTAGCAAGTTGAACGGCACACAAATACAAATCTTAAGCCGCTCTTTGAGTTGATGTGAGTTTAAGATACCGACTACGAAATGCGCACAACCCACACACACACACACACACACACACACACACACAAACACACATACACAGTTATTGGCGCGCAAAATGAACAGTTCGTTTTAAAATCCTTTTTTGAAAGGCAGCAAAGAAATCCTTTTACAGCACAATTTTCCTTTGACCAACACAAAAAAAGAGCGCCAAAAATAGTTTTCGTTTTAGTTAGAAGTGTATGTGTTATGTACATGTATCTGCAGCTCTATCTGTATATATATTCTATATATTCTGGTACATATGGATTGAAACTGCTTGCTGCATTTCTTGTGGAGATGCTATCGTGCGCACCGCTGCACCTCAAGTGCCTGTTTCCAGCCGAGATACAAAAGTATCTCAAGCAGTCAGCTGACTGATGCCGGTCCAGTGTAACGGTACGTTCAGACAAACCTTGCGGAAATCCTTGCAGGTTTCTTTGTTGACAGTACGGTGCACTGAAGCATTTATCATAGCCAGAGATATGAGGCCTCAGATAGCCAATAGTCATGTTTCAGTTGAGCAAGCAGACGTGTAGGAGTTTCAGTCGGGCGCAACTAATCTGCGTTCGCAATAATAATTATTTCTTCTGTGCCCATTCTGATAATGATGATGCGCAAAATGCTCTGTCTTATCTCGATATATGCACTTGTAGGCATCTCTACTGCTGTTCCTGCCCATATCCTCTGCAGTTCGATCTGGTAATGTTTACTGGCATCTGTGTGCTGATTTTTGGCCACCGTCGTAGCGGTCAGATTAGAATCAATTAGCCATAAAACGAAACAACTTACTCTCATTGTTATTGTGTGTGGGCGAGGCACTTGAGTTACTAATTTGAGGTAGCCAAGTAGCTTCAAATACAGTTAGTTTAGTTTTCAGTTAAGCATGATATTTTAATTGCTCATTTCATGGTGAAAAAATATGGTAAGGCTATAGTCGGAAGTAACCGACAGTGGAATTATGTGCACCTTTCTTTGCAACAGCCCATTCCTCTTCATATTTCTTTCTCTTTAAAGCAAACATTGGTGGCCGTGCTTTATATCCTTATTATTATTTTATAATAAGTGGAGATTAAAAAGAAGATTATGAAGTCCATTTATAAGGATAGGCATTAGTTTTCGAAATTGTTGCTTAAGGAAATAAATACTATTTAAATATGCAATTTTATTACAATACAGACAATGCAATACAAATAAGAGCAAAATAAACCAATTAAATAAAACAAATTTCCTACAAATGCATTTCTTTTTCCTTAAATCATTTTCCCATCAAAGGTTTATTGGTTAAATATTTCCCAAATTCCTGCTATAATTAGCATATTAAAAATCGTGATTTTACAATTTAACTACCTACAGCTACGTGTGGTAATAATCTTTCAATTAAGCCCTATTTCCGATACAAACTTTTCATAGACCATCAAAACTGTTTAGTATTTTCCACGCATCATCATTTCCAACTTCCTTCCGTTTATGGACCTGCAAATCGGCTTATGAAATGTTATTTTTTTTTACAATTTCTTCTTTTTTTTTGTCAATCTACAAATGCTCGGTTGTTGCTGCTCCTCATCCTCCTCCTTAGACAATGAAAGTAAACAAACCTGGCGTTGAGGTAAATAAACTTGGCTGCCATGTACAATGAGGGGGGCTTGATCGAAGCCAGATACCCAACAAGAAGGAAAACAGCATTCTAAGAAATAGAAGTGTATAAGCATGAAAGCAAGGGCTATAAAAAGAGGAGATACTGGAGATACTAGACAAACCAGTTGGTGGCATGCAACGAGCGTGCGCCTTGCGTTGGATCTCCGAGAAAAATCAGGGAAAACGCGGCGAGGACTGTACTTTTGCCCAAGACCTAAGCAACGGATGCCCAGTACCAGTTTGGAGCCAACAAACAAACAAATAAGCGTGCTGCCTACCCATAGAGGGTACAGAGCCTACGACGTCGACTGCAACTTCGGCTGCGACTGCGACTGCGACTGCGACTGAGGCTCGGCTTAAGCGTGATTACAGAGAAAAATACATGGCAGAGGAAGAGAACGGATACGAGAACAAACGACGGAGCGCGACATGCCTGGCATAATAAAGGGGTACGAGCCATGGGGCAGCCACAACTACAACTACAACTACAACAACAGCAAAAGTAATGTAAATGTTTATGTATCTATGGGATACCCAAGTCCACTCGCCTAGGCACCAAAGGTGACTGATCTTTACAATTCGACACTTTGACTTTACAATAACAACAGCAATGCCAGCGACGGACAACGAAGAGCGCAATCAAAACAAAATTCATCGACGTTGAAAACAAAGTTGTAAAAAAATCGAAAGGTGAGTCGAGGGCAAATACAAGAAGAAGACATAAAACAAGTATCCAACCTAAAGGATGCACGACTCGTTTGACTGTGTGTGTGAGTGTGTGTGTGCGTGTGTATCTGTGTGTACATATGTGGAGGCAGGGTCAAGGTAAATAGAGATTTACCTTTATGACGGACTTTGCTTGGCTGAGCATGCTAATGGATTTTCTCTCTAAGACGCCCGAGCTGAAATTTGAAAGTAATCAAAATCCGGCATGAAGCCAAGCCAAAGCTGTACCGAGAGCGAAGCTATTTGGAATAAACACAATAAATGTAAATGGATCTCTGCAGGGTTAGGCAGGAGACCGAAACCAGTTCCGAAATGCACTTTAAACGCTGCGCTGTGGCAAATGTAAAAACTTGTTGTAGCTACTAGCTGATAGACTGCTAGATAGCTGCAGCTGCTGAGCTGAGCTGAACTGAGCTGAGCTGAGCAGAGTTCTGGCTGTGGCTGTGAGACTTAGCTTTAAGCATGATGAAAAGCTGCAGGAGTAGATGAGGGAACAACCCCTTGACACTCGGGGCTGGGCAGCTTGTCAGTTTAAGTTGCAGATGAAATGTTGGCTGAGCAAGCATTTTTATGATGGAATTATTACATCATTCATCTTCATCAACGGACTGCGACACAGACTTTATCGCAGACTGCATAATTTATACACAAAACATCTCAGAATCACGACTTGTGGCCAAAGTTGACCAGCTACAAATTGTCATGCGGGTTTTGGGGTTGTTGCTGGGAAAAGTCGCAACTAAAAGAACAAATGTCTGCCTCAATATGTAATCAAATTTAGTTTTATCTGTATAACCGTCAACAAATCCAAGTTGCTCAACGTGTAACGACTTTTTGCTCCACTCCATGGCAATTCCAGGAAGACAACCCCCAAGACAGCGCTCAGACTGATGTTCACATAACCCAAAACCTGAAACCGGACACACAATCAGATTCCCACTTTGTCGGGCCGCACACAGCGCAAAGCCTTGTAGGAAATATGAAACGGAAGCCACGGCAAGGACAACGCCAGCGCCACTTTGCACAATAAGCAATGAGAATAGCGTGAATAGAAATTCCTGAGATAATCAACGGCATTATCTGACGATTATGTGTTGAAAATTCCATGAAAATTGCACAAAAAAGAAACACCGACTGCCGCTTGCGAAAACTACATAAAGGGAATAAAAAAGTACAAAAAATACATATTTCTTATTGAACTAGATCCGGATGATCGTGAGATGATGATGTTGTGGATGTTGTGGATGAGGAACACCCGAGTGGCGGCGCATCCGCTTCTCGTTTTGCAAATGTGAGGAGCTCATCAAACCCTCGGTCACTTGAGGTTTAAGCCGGCCTTAGCCAACATTAAAAAACCAATGAGAAATGCCGCAAAAACATAATCACAACTCAGCACCCAAAATACAAGGCAACTGCCAGAAATCAAAAGAGAAAGACAGAAAGACAGAAGAAGAGAGAGAGAGAGAGGGAAATGAACGTGAGAATTTCTGGTCGAATGTCCTTTAAATTTGCTTGGCATGTTATATGCGTTATAACCGCCGCTCTGGCATTGTTCGTGAAGTACTTGTATAGATTTGCTAGTTGTGTCCTTATTATGAACTGCCTCGGACGCATTGTTGCCGCACAATGCCAGAATATTGTAGTAGATGCTTTACAGCGCTTCCAATGAATTCCGTGCGATGAATGAGATCACGTCATGAATGAAACTCAAACTACACACAAAATATTTGCCGCTTTTTATGATTATAGGGAAAACTCCCAGCTAGCACAGGCGTGAGAAGGAATTTTGTGGCAAGTACATTTCAGCAAGTGTTTGCACTACTCTGGATTACATAACCTGGGTGGCAACACGTGACATGCCGACAGGAAGGATCTATTCTGGATAACACACACCTAAACCTACACTCGGAAGAAAAACATGGTATCATTTTAAATGATATATGGAACATTGAATTGATACATATTACGATCCAATTACTAAGACGCACATATTTCCTGAAAGGATTATTTATATATCAGATTTGGAGCTTAGTTCAATTTAAGTTTTAATCGGCAGTTATGAAAGTATATTTACATTTTGGTACTGTGTACCCATAAAAGAGGTAAAAAAAACAGGGTAAATAACTTTATTTAAATATATGCAAACGGTAACTAAGAGCTGGATTGGCCAAATTCAGAATGTATGTAGATGTATACCATAAACAGAACAAATTTATATCAAATATTAGAGACCACATCTGATTTACGCCCTAATCAATAAAAATCGAATAAAATGCGTAATATTCAACATAGAAGGCCGATGTTAGGAACATATACTTTTTATCAATATATTTCTTTATACTGAGATCCGCAATGAAATCAGTTTATAAACACAGAAGTTATTGAAGAATCAATATTGCTTGCTTTGTCTCTCTATCTTTCTTCAATACCAACACGTGGTGATTTCTACATGCCTATTTTTCTGAGTGTAAGACTACCGCACACGCTGCACACAGGAAGTGCAGTACGGGTTGCGTCATTTGAATTTTGCGCGCCAAAAAATGTTATGTAAATATTTAGAGTGAGTTGCCTTTATGCAGCACATCCTGTGGCCTGTTGAGTTGACCCTTTCGACTGTCAATGCTGGCCGACATGTGTGAGCTGATATGGCAATTGAGTTGGGTAGAAATCACACATTAGACAAGGCATTTAAGCTGACGCAATACAACGGACTGACCTTCAGCTCACAGTGGGCAGTTTGCTGATAGCAATTACAGCATTGCGCTGATAGCAGACTCCATGCATTGTTAGTCATTGGCCACAGATCGTACGTTTTATGGAGGTGCGAAATGACACATTTTGCCCGGGTCACGGAACCTGCCGCGTCATTCAGTCTGTTGCCTGTGCGTGCCTCGGCCGCAAAGGCCGGCTAATGGCGAAGGGCAACTGTAACTGCCACAACTGCAACTGCAATTGCAACCTGTTGTTGGCAAGCCTTGCAATTTGTCACCTGAGGCGACATTCAAACGCTGCATGCCCAGCTGAGCTGTGTCACCTTTGGCCATTGAGCAAAATCTGTTGCCCGTTACTAAACAAATTTCATTCACGAATTTTTATTTTTTTTTTATTTTTGTCGCTCGCTGGGGAAATGCCAAAAAAAATCGCAATAATATTTTGTAAATTTCTGGCGAAAATATTTGTGAAATTCTTGCCAGATCATTTCCTATGCGAAAAATCTTAAATATATTTCCCAGAGCACAATTTATGCAATGATTTCATTGATTTCGGGGGAATTGTACTCCTGCCCAGTTCTATGTGTCAATAGCTAAGGCATGAACATCCTTTCAAATCCGTTTTCCCAGCCAGAATTTCCTGGAAACGTCAAACCCTTAATTTAAACTCAATGGACGGTTAATGCGACTTTTTAGATACTAACAGACTTATTCATTCAACAGGCATCTAGATAAAGAGGGGGGAGGGGGGGGGGCACTTCAATTGCAGCAAACCTGTCAACATAATTAATCCATGCTCCCCCCCTCGCTATGCTGCTTCCCAATCAGCTGATATGGCCACGTCGGCTTACCTTTGAGCTGCCCCTGTCCACAAAGGAGTACGAAGCGAAATTATGAACAATTCATATAAAAAACTAGACCTGTATTCAGTGCTCGACATTCCCAAGGATATGCCTCTAAATTGTTGTTGTGTTAATTGTTGCTACAAAGTGGACGAGGATAGAGGATGGAGAATCGAGGATGGAGGATGGAGAATTGAGGATGGAGGATGGAGGATAGAGGATAGAAGTTGTCGGTCGTCATGCCAAGCCTGTGCCATTAACGGCAGCTATGTCGCTCCCACGGCTTGTCGCCTCTCTCGTTGCCGCTTTTTTTTATGCCATTTACAGAGAAATCTTGCAACAAATCACGAGCTCCTTTTGTGGCCCGTCCTCAGCTGAGCTGCTTTTTTACCACTAATTTCAGTTTTTATACCAGCCAGCAACTTGTATCTGTATATCTGTGTGGCTGTCTGTGTTTTGACCTTTATTTGTTTGATGTTAAATGAAATGCTGCATTCGCCCCCCTCAGTAGAGTGCAGGGGAGAGTCTAATAGCTAAGTGCATGGCCTGGATTCAGCGAGAGATGCAAGAGAACGAGGAAATCTGTGACGACGCAATTCTTTGCCATTATCAGCTGCAACCTGTAGCCTGCTCGGGTTGCACCAGTTCCTGCTGGATTGCTTTTTATTAGGATGCCAGAGTCCTAATTGCGGTGAGATCTTGAGCGGCATTGAAGTTAATCATTTTGTACCTGCGGCTTAGGCAGTCAACAGTCAGTGCGGGCAGTGCAAACATGCCCATAAAACAACAGCAACAAGTCTACGGCGTAATGGCCAGAATACGCAGTGAACCCCGCAAATGGATATTTCTGCTGTCTGCATTGATTTTCACAACCCAATTGCCCGCTTTTGTTGGCTGTTTGTATTCTTGGATACTTTTGTGAGCTGCATCTCGTGGATCGTTATCAGCGCTCATTGTGCTTTCCAGGTTTTTATGGCAATGGTATTTCATACTTCCTGTGAGAAAATCTATAGTTGATGAGCCAACAACAACACCAACAGCAACAACTACAAAAAAATCTCGCGGGCTAGCGCCCGCAAGACATGACAGTCGGGCAAGCCCGACTGTCTTATACCCTGTACCAAAGATCAGCCTTGCTAGTACAGTATTTTATTTAAAATATATTTTGAATCTAATGTATGGCCATTATTCGCGGTAGGTGCATGCCATCCAAAAATTGAAATAAACTTGTTCTGCGTATTGTATACACCTTTAAAAAATTACCAAAACGGCTGCTCTAGCTATTATAGTTGCTGAGATATACCCGTTCGAATTGGTCAATGTATTGTATTTATGGCCATTGTTCGCGGTAGGGGCGTGGTATCCAAAATTTGGAATAAACTTGTTCTGCGTATGGTATACACCTTTCAAAAATGACCAAAACGGCTGCTCTAGCTCTTATAGTTGCTGAGATATACGCGTTCAAATTGGTTAATGTATTGTATTTATGGCCATTGTTCGCGGTAGGGACGTGGTATCCAAAATTTGGAATAAACTTGATCTGCGTATGGTATACACCTTTCAAAAATGACCAAAACGGCTGCTCTAGCTCTTATAGTTGCTGAGATCGACGCGTTCATACAGACGGACAGACGGACAGACGGACAGACGGACAGACGGACAGACGGACAGACAGACAAGGCTAAATCAACTCGTCTTGTCCTCCTGATCAAGAATATATATACTTTGTGGGGTCTACCACGCCTCCTTCTGCCTGTTACATACATTCTGACAAAGTTAATAACCCTGTATTTCCCATTTTTCAATGGGTACAGGGTATAAAAATTAACTACAGCAATAACACTAACAACGACAACATCGACAAGACAAACCATTTGCTGTCTCTTATGGGGGGAAGGGCTCGGGGTGGGGTAAAATCACCCAGTGACACTTACCCAACATGAAATCTACATAATGACAGCCCGGCCCAGCTCAGAAACTAGTTCAGATTGCAAATTACGAACCGGTATTGGAATGGATCTGTGCTGCAATTCCCAGACAGGATATCGAAAGGCGCATGCTCGGCATCGGAATCGGCGCATCCTGGCCGCCGCGGGGTAGCGCTGAGGTTGAGCTAAGGTCATGTCAAGGCTGCCGTGCAGCAACAACTTTGCATAAAATATTTGAAAATGTTTTCATTATGGTAAACAGACACAAAGGCAACATTAACTGCTCATGCTCTGGGGTCCTTTTTCTATGCACCATCCTGGAACCAGGCAAATTCCCACCGGGCAAGGGGTTGTGCCGTCCCAGTCGAGCTATATTGGTGATAAATTAGTTTAATGGTCTGGTCGGGCACTAAAAAGGCAGTCGACCGCAGTAGCAGCAAAGCTTACTCCTTTTGGTCTACTCGCATGCCCAAAGGCTTACCTCTATTCGAATTTTGGCGGTAAAACGTAGCCATGTTCCTCGACTGCATGTACGTGTCTCAGAATGCGCTCCAAGACAAACAATGGGCCAAGTGAAGCCCAACAAAAGCAACCCAACTACATAATGAACTAGCCAAACAATGCGCCAACTTTTTTAGCTAAAAAACTAAGAAAAATGTAGAAAAAGGAATAACAAATGACAGGGGAATCACGTTCTTGAAATTTTCACATCGCTGATTCCGAACAGAGTGGACAGAGTCCAGCACAATTGCAGAGGACATCGGCTACGAGTACATGACACAATTGCATTTTGCGGCCCAATTGTTTGACACACGCACGTGCAACCAGGAGTCGAGTGCGGTTGTTGTTGCAACGCCCATTGTACACCTAAATTTGGTTCATTTGCCGATAATATTATATAGACCCATATAGACTGCATGTGACACTTTTCAATGAGCTACGAGTTATTTTGAATAGCGCGGCATTCAAACATGTTTTCAATCTACACCTACTACGTGGCACAGATAGAGGCAGAGGCAGAGCTAGTGCCTGCCACAAACAATGCCTCTTTTTTGCTATTGTACTAATTTTTGTTGTTGTAAGAGAACATTTTTACTTGTTGCTGTTGCTGTTTAGAGGAGGCGGTGCATTGTTGCAATTTTAATGTAATTTTATTGTTATTAATTGTATGAAATCGCTTTTTAAATGTTCTTTGTTTGTGAATAACAGGTGTGTAGCATCCCAATGAATGAGTCAATTGTAGTTGGGCCAACTAGAGTTCGGCCATTGAAGGCTGGACCTACGAGAGTTGGGCCAACGAGAGTTGAACCAACGAGAGTTGGGCTAGTGAGAGTATGCCCAGAAAGAGTTAGGGAGTGAGAGTTTAACATCAATTAACCCCCTCTGGTTGGCAGTTGACGGAACCCACTAGTACTACATATCTGGTAACATCGCTGTTCATTTTATTTTATTGAAATATTTATATTTATGAAAAAAATATTCAATCGTAATATTTTTAGAAATGTATTTACATAATTTAAATTTACAAAAACTCTCATAAAACTTGTATTTTCATTACAAAATGTAAGTTGTAAATTGAATTTATAAAAATTATATTGATTGCAAAATACCCAACATTTGCTTACAAGGTCAAGAAAGCATCCCTTGAACTGTATTCCTAGAAACTAATAAAATTAACTCAGATAATAATACAATATTTCCAGAACTTGATAATAAAGAGCTCTTTGTATTCCTAATACCCCATAGCAGCAAGACTACTTGAATTTGTTGTAATTTTAAGAACACCGAAAATCCTTTTTTGTTTTTGTTGTGGATTTACTGGCTTTTTTGGTGAGCCGACTTAACAATTTTTGGGCACAGTGGCAGTTCGAGCTGCTGTTTGTTTAACACCTACTTTAAAAAAATTATTTTTTACAGTAGTATTAAAAAAAGAAGAGCAGGTTAAGCAACCTGTTGCAACGAGCCATAGATGCTGAATCGCTTGCATAACAAAGTCAAGCATGCAGAGCGCGGCAGGTAACTCTTCAGGTTCAGGTTGAGGTTCAGGGACATTGACAGCGTGGCACAGCGGACTCTCCACCTGGATGCCTGGACAGCTTGTAATCCATATTTTCCAAACACAACTTCTCTACGCAATTTTAACACTTTTGTTACGCACTTTTGGGCATAATTTCTAGGTTCCCATAACTATTGTTCCGTGGTGTATGGTAGAGTGTATTGCCCAGTTTGAAGTGGCCGCGAGACAACGCACTGCACAGTGGGCAACGGGTTCGCGTGACAGTGGAAAGTGCCTTCCATTTCCCAGAATGAGAAACTATTCAATGAATTACTTTTTTTTTTAGAATGAATGGAGTTAAAAAGGAGTGCCAGCAACCGCCGAGCCTTAGACACCAAATCAAAAACCATTCAGAGGCGCAGCGAGAGATATGTGTATGCCTAGGACGATAAAAGGTATGCCGGAATGTGTTTCTAGACCTTCAAGTACTATTTATAGATAGCCGACAAATTTCTTAGAACTTTGTTTATGTTGAGTATCTTTTATCAGTTAAATATTTGAGAAGTAAATGATCACAGCTGTATAATATCAAAGTATGCAAAAAACAGTATCACAAAATACACTTATGTAAGTCCATTTACGGTCAGCAAACAGCAGAGCTCATATGAAATAGCAAAAATTAAAAATACCCTACGAATCTGAGAAGAGGTATATTAGTTCAGTAAGTTGCAAATTTAATGTTACTAGTCAAAATCCATTTACTATTAAAGCAAAATGTATAGGATATTGTTTTGAAAACGTAAATATTTTCAAATATTAAAATGTATTTAATTATATCATTGTTATTAAAGCTAGATTGCTAGTGAAAACAATTTAAACTACTTATAAATTACCTCATTATTCCCGTAAATATATATTTTAAATTAAATTAAATGATATTGAAATAAATTATACCAAATTCCAATAAATTAATATCAATTCAAACATTACATAAATCTTGTTAAGTTTATAGTTCATTGTTTCCATGTTTAAATGTAATATTTTATTTTTATTATTATTTAGCATTAAATATAGGGTATCCATGGTATATAATTGTATGTAATTGTGTATGTGTATAATTCATATTTATATGGAAATACATATAGCGGAGTTTACTTCATTCAAAACCCAAGCACGCGCCGTGCTTAGTAAATATTGAAAAAAGCAAATAAAATCAAATAAATATATGCACATACGTAAACACATGCATGGGTGTTAGTGAGTGTATGAATGTATTCATGCATTCATGTATGAATGTAGACATCTGTGTTTTCTGAATGACTGAAATTGTAGCGAATTTGCAGACGTTTCGCGTTTCTACTTGAAGCACGTCGCAGGCATTTCCGTAGTAAGATAAAATATGATTTTTGAGCCACCGAAAATACAACCCACACACAGATCCAGATACACACTACTCGCATACATGCAGGCAAATGCATATATATTTATCTCTAGATATATACATATGTATATATAATATTCAAGGTCAGCGGCAGCGTCGATTTCTCAGCTTTCTTCAAACGAATTGTGTGCAGCTTGCCGCCAGTCAGCGCATTGCAGGCTAAATGCTCAAAATGTTCATTGATAAGCAACAGCCGCAACAACAATAAAAGCCAGTAAGGACGGAACAGATCAGTCGGACGGAAGGCTACAGTCGGACGTAATCGACAGCAGGAGACCAGGTACTTTGTGTTTCTATATTACAAATACAGTCGAGCGAATTGTCTGTTGCATATCTTTGCTGTAGAGCATAGGAGAACTTGGTGTCCTCCAGCTTTTATAGTTTGCGAGATCTGGATCTCATACGGACAGACGAACAGACAGACAGATATACATACGAATATACAGTAGAATCCGGTTATAGCGACATTCAAGGGACCGACGATTTTACGTCGTTATATCCGGCAGACGCACTATCCGAAAGGAGCAAAAAAAAAATTTTTTTTTATATTATGGATGCCATGTTCGTAATAGGTTTTAAAATAAAACAAATTAATTTTTTAATCAAAACAAAAAATTTAATACAGTAGAATCCGGTTATAGCGACTTTCAAGGGACCGACGTCGTTATATCCGGAAGACAAAATCCATGATTTTGTTTCTTTTTCGTATTGAAAAAACACAAAATCCATGATTTTCTTTGCTTCTTTTAGCATTGTTAAAGAAATCCAATTTTCCTCTTTAAAGTTTTTTTTTTGTTCGGCACGTCGCAATATCCGGTTGAATTGAAATGAAAAATTGAATTGAAATTGAAAAATCTCGTCGTTATAAGCGGTTTGTCGCGCTAAAAGCGGAGTCGTTATAAGCGGAGGCCGTTTCATATAAGTTTGTATGGGGACCAACCAAACCATCGAGTTTTCGTCGCAATAACCGGACGGACGCTATAAGCGGCGTCGTTATAACCGGATTCTACTGTAGTTATATCGACTTATCTCGTCGTCCTGATCAAGAATATATATACTTTTTAAGGTCTGCCACTCCTTCTGTTTAATTTCTCATGCGCACTAACTGAATAGACCCTTTTGTACTTTTTTGAAGTACAGGGTCCAATAACTACAACAACAACAGCAGTTAAAGCCATTAAAATGCCCGTTATGAATACATACATACACTATATATGTAACTACATACAAAATGGCAATAAAAAAATCAGCTTCATTCATAAAACGCGGTTATCAATGCAGCGAATTTGTGTGTGTAAGTATATATGTATTGCGTGTGGGTTTATGCAATACTGCGGGTCCTGAGGGGGGCGTATACGCAACAACAACAACAACAGCAGCAGCAACAGCAACAACAACAGCAACAACAACAACAGCAGCAGCAACAGCGGCATCAGCAGGGCGATAACTTTGTGACGTCACATAATTGCAGCTGGCGCTAATATTTAGTTCGCATTTCGCCAATGCCACCATGTCAACTTCCGTTGCTGCACAGACCCGCAGCAAATGCTCTGAAGCACCCCTCCCCTCCCCACCCCACGCTCCCCTTACAGCACAGCTCCATTCTGTATCTTTGCGATACTTGGCAGTTTCTTAGTTATTGACTTGCGACAAACAGATAAGTGACGTTTATCGACTTTTTACGCGCTTTTAAATAAGTTGAAATATGTTTGCACACTTCTGCCGGCAAACAGAACACTTGTACACTGAGAGAAAAATTAACGAATTTTCGTACTTAAATCAAGAATTTGCATGGTTCAATAGAATAGAAAATTATTAATCCAAGTTCAGAATTCTTTATTTGGGCGCGTTTCTCAAATTCTATTTCTGTTTAGACCCTTTACTTTAAAAAAGTAAAAAGGGGGGTCTATTAGTTTAGTGCAAAGAGGAAATGTGTGTAACACTCAGAAGGAGGCGTGGCAGACCCCATAAAGTATATATATTCTTGATCAGGACGACAAGACGAGTCGATATAGCCATGTCCGTCTGTCCGTCTGTCCGTCTGTCCGTCTGTCTGTCTGTCTGTCTGTCCGTCTGTATGAACACCTAGATCTCAGCAACTATAAGAGCTAGAAACACCATATTCGGTATTTAGGTTCCCCTATTCAGTAAGCAGCACGAGTTTGTTTTAGATTTTGGATACCTCCCCCCCTTCCCCCGTAAACCGCAAAAAGCTGCTGTAGCCACAGTTTTAAAGCTATTGATTTGTAATTTGGGATTTAACTAGTTTACAACATTCTCTATCGACGCTGTAAATTTTGTTTCGATCGGATAAGAAACAGCGAACATATGCCACAGACAATTTGTCGCACTAGGCAGAGGGGGGGTGGTGTGCCTTGCGTACGCGGGTAGCTTAGTGTGTGTGCCTCTTATTGTGGTTTGTATGTACATATACTCAAAGTAAAGGGTCTTCTACGGTCGGTTACGTCCGACTGTAGCTTCCGTCCCACTGATCTGCCCCGTCCCTATATTTTTATTAATTTTTAGGGATCAAAATAATTTGCAATTCGTACTTAATTTGATAATCTGCGCACTTACTTTAAATTCATTTATGATTTTATTTCAAATTGTACATAAATTTCAAGACAAAACATGATTTATTTAAAAGCATTATTTTGAATTTCTCATTCTTTAATTTTCTGAGTGTAGCTGTAGCTGTATCTGTATCTGCATGTGCCTGCAGTATCTACGCCTGCTCTGTTTGTTAGTCAAACACTGCCGCTCGGCATTTACATGCAGCTCAACACTTTTATCAGCGAACCTAACACTGATTGCTTGTAAATGGACAACAATTCTTGTTGTATTTTTGTATTTTTTGATATTTCGCTGCTGCCTCCGAGGTTTGAGTTTGCGTTTTTATCTGCGCCCATATGTGATGCCCTATCGACCTACCCGCACACACACAGCTCCCCTGGCTTATCATTATCAATGCCAAGAGCTAAGTGAAATTTATCTCAGTGTAAACAGCGGAGCAACAAACTTTCAAATGTTTGTGCAGTCTTAGCAACATTGTTGCATGTCCAACCAAATCCCTTTCATTCATGCAATATTTATCATTGATATCGTACCTTCTCTTGTGAGGTTTTTTAAGGCGATTTAGTTGGTGATTTATGATATTTATTTATGTTCTTTTAATATAACAGAACTTGTCAATGACCGGAAGAGTCGGTGCGATTGGCCATAAATGTCGTTAACATTGTAAATTTTAATGGAATCCTTATAGGACAACAGGTTAGAGAGCAAAGTGGCCTTTTAGAACGTTTTAATATTTATAGATACAATTGTAAAATTTAATAACATAAAAAATTTATAGATATTATTATACAATAATATAATATTATTTAAAAACGTTTTTAATATAATTTAAATATCAATACAATTATAGTTCATTAATACTACAGTAGCAAATTTTACATAAATATCAACTAAAGGTCGAAATTTAAAAGCCATAAAAGAGTACTTAAATATATGTCATAAATCCAGAATTCTGTATTATTTTGTATTGAAACTTTTATGACACAACTACCTTTAGTTATACCTCCAAACTCACACCTTACAGAATATCGTGAGAAATTTCACTGCGATCTATGGACAATATTATTTATTGCATCATGCCCACGCAGGCCCATAGCAAAACTGACTCTCAGGCCCGCCAATTGCAGCTGCTGGCAGTTCCCATCGTGGGCTACTCTTTCACTGACATTCGAATTGTCGTCCTTTCACCGACTCAAGTGTCCACCGCGCACAAATTAGAGTGGGAATGGCCTGGAACAAAGGCTCCGTTGTTTTTCCCAGCGCTGACCACTTGAGCATTTAGGTTTTGGATTTGGCAGACGGATATAGTTGGACGCATGGTAAACGCGTACTACTTTCTTTTGTGCCAGATTGGGCTGAGGCAAATGAACGAGTATACAAAAAAGATGAGGAAAATTGGAAACATTTGTCTAAAAAAGAGAGGAACACAGACAACAGCCGAGAGTCGAGAGTCGAGAGTCGGCGACACTTGAACCGTTGACAAAGCCCACAGACAGCACAGACAATTCCACAATGCCCATTCCCACGATGCTCTCTTTCGCCGGACAGTGCTGACTATCTAACGGTCGGACGGACAATTGTCCGTCCCAGCAATTTCAACTGCAAGTGCAGAAACTGGAGAAACTGGCGTCTGTCCCAGTCGCTCAGCTGGCAGACTGAGATAAGGTATATATATACATATAACTCATGCTCTTCACGATCCAAACCTGTGTCATCTCCCTATATATATTTCTGTATGTGTGTGTAGCATGTGTACACTTGATATCCTGGCGTGTTTACTTTAACAGATACTCTTTCTTTGGACGTCTTCTACGATGTAGTATTTTATTATTATTATTACTGGGGTCCGTATTTTCTTTCTTTTGCACTCGGTTTGCCATTAAGGTGACTTTGTGAAAATCTTCACACACTCCCCGGGTGTCGTATGTTTCCTTGCATGTATGGGATATGGTGTGTGTGTGTATGGTTCTGTTTTCTTTATTTTATTTTGGACAAGTGACAGCATCGTTTATAGGCAATGCCAGCAGGTAATTTTTCAACTTGACTTCACCGGCAATTCGAATTACCGAATTATTCGCACGTGCATTGGTTTAGATTGGAAATTGATGATCCTCTACCTATGGGTTCTTTGAAGCGACCCAAAACTAATGAGGGCAAGAAAACAATAAGGTGCCAACTGGTGCATAATTACTTAACAATAGCAGCCATTTAATAAGTTCTTAAAATTTAAAAAATTAACAAAAGTAAAATATTTAGATTAGTTAATCTGGTAAATAACAATTATAAAATTTACCAAATAAAAAATTTAATACTTTTTAAATATATATACATTTAAATGTTTAACTAAACCATATATCATGCCACCGTATCATTAACTCATTAAAAACTGACACTAAAACCTACAAATAACAAAAGGTTGATCATAGAAATCAAGGAAGTTTATTAAAATTTTAATCAAAAGCCTATGGTTTAGGTGTATCATTAAAAATAAATATATATAAATAACTTTACAAATAAAAAACCCTATTGCTTTAGGGTGTTAAAACACAAATTTGAAAAGAAACCTTCCACAAGTATTTTCTAGTCCATCGTACTAACTCAAGTATTGCATACTTTCGAGAGTCGGCAGTTACAATAACATTAGAGCTCACATTCAGTTAAACAGAGCCAGGCCACGCTGTTTGCACACAGAACTAACTTTAACAATTGTGAGAGAAGCACAATGGAGCGTATTTCCAAGAATATGTCTGTATATCAGAGCAAACTCCACTTCCTTTCCGCCTCGGCTGGCAGTTGAACTCCCCCTAAGCAGGCTGGCTGAACTCCACTCCAAACTAATCTTTCTGCTTGTGATCAGTGCCGTATGTTCCGCAGACTCCACACAACAGCACAGAATACTAACACACACAACACACGCACACACACTCTCTCTCGCACACACACACTCACAACACCCCAACTCTTTTAGCACAACATAAAGCCATACGACCATACGACTTCCTCATTTCCGTTGGGGGTAAAAATATATTTTCAATTTTGCCATCACATTAATCATAAGAGTCTTTTGCTTTTGCCCCCATTGAGGCTGCCCGTCAGTCAGCCGAGGACAGACCTTACCCCATGCACCCGACCCCTTTCAAATGCGAGTACCACACATGTATGTTTGTATGCATGCATGTGTGTAGACGCATCTAATCTTTAAGATATTTTTGAACATAGTTCGTTTTCTGTCGGTTTTCAATTATTTCAGTTTTATTGCCTCCAATTTGAGACTAAAAGTTGACACTCTATGGCAGGGGCATGGCGAGGGGCCGCATAGCCGTGTGGCAGGCCCGGGGAATCTCTGTGTTTGTGAATGTGTGTGGTTGCCTGTGAGTGTGTGCGTGCCACACCGACAGCAAAAATACGTTATGCTCGTTTATGTTGCGCCTCGTCTGCCTCTGCCGCTGCCGCTGCCTCACTGCCTGACGGGTTGAGCTGCGCCGAGTGCTCAATGTTGCGCTCACACAGACGTACATATACAAATACACAACACACACACACACATACACGTTCTGCTGTTCTCGCTCTCTCGCTAGCCCTTCTGCGCACACTCTCGCGCTCTACGTCTTGCTCTTGCGCACGCTCCTTGGCAGTGCACCAGCCTCAGCCAGGCAGGGGGGTTTATTGAGCACGAGAATGGGAATGGGAATGGGAATGAGAATGGGCATAGAGAGGGGAATCGGCATGGAAATGGGAATGGGAATGAGAATGTGCCCATATCGCATTTTATCAAACATAAACACACACACATACACAGACAGCGCTGCGCGCCAGATTCTGTAACGGACAAAATTTTCTTATGCACCAAACGTCGCTGTCGCTGTTGCTGTCGCAGTCGCCGTCGCAGTCGCTGCCGGCGTCAACTTCTCTGCCTTTGGTTGAAATTTGTTGTTTGCTGTTTGTCGTTTATCGCTCTCCGTCTGTTCTCCTCTCCCTCCTCTAGCTATTTGCATAGTGAGCTCTGGTACTGAGCACCTACTCTGCTCTTTGCTGTGGGCAGACTTTTTAGCGGGAACGGAGCTGATGGTGGTCCTAGGAAACGTAGGTGGAGCCGTTTCCCAGGACAATAATTCTGCAATTGTAACGCGCAGCACAATACGACAAACTGCGTTGTTAGGGTGTCCCTATTTTATGGAGGGGATATGTCTATCAACCTGTGCATGGATGCTGACTTTATTGTTTGGCAAGGTAAGCGTGAGATCAGCACACGGCAGGTATGCATCGGTCACTGCCCACTTGCCACGCTTGTGCAGCTGATAAATGATGCTGCAAGAGGCAGGCATTGCTTTGGATTCCCATCAGCGTCATCAGCGGCAGCAGCACTTGATGATTTGCTGGGCCTTTGTTGCCACAAAAGGATCCAGACACTGTCTGGGCTCTGGCTCTCGGCAGCAACACCAACAAGTCAGTCGCTTGTGGATGGGCATTAACGACCCACCAATACAGATGGACTAGGAGTAAAATATATATATAAGGCAAACCAGAGTCAAACAGGTTTAACTACACTCCACACAAACACACACAAAAAGCAGAAAACCGAGCGTAGAGCTCATGGCTGGATTGTCTATAAAGTATTAAACATCCAGAGTTGTTCCCATAACGTCGCCAACAGCAACAAAACAAATTTCATCAACAGCTGATTGCACAAAAATTTTCCCAGCGATACTCAGCTGATGGGACGCTCGAGTCGAGTCGAGTCTAGGTTCACTTGTTGTTTGCTTAACAGTACGAAGGGAACACCACAGGACGTGGCGGCTGTAGATTGTCCACAAATGTCAAACTGTCTGTCCAACAAGGGATATCTATAACTAGCCGTAAAAAAGTATCTTTTTGCCGTTGTTGCACTTTATTTGGAGTGTCAACTGCTCAAAGGGCACAACAGGATATTTGTCAGAGGAAAAATCCAACACTAAGACTAAGGCAACAGCTCTGGCTCTGGCTCTGGCTCATTAATTGACCAGCAAAGTACATTTGCAATCATGAGAATATTTTACGCTCAAGTGTCCATTCAAGTGCTGCGATCTGAGCACAGATAGGATGGGTCACATCCTCAAACTACGACCAGACACTTTCCCTTTAGGTATCGTGTGTCAAGCGGCTATATCTAAAAACTGTCACCAGACCAAATTTCGCCAAAAAGACAAACGATGCAGGCGCTTAGCCAAGCACTTTGCCTACGATCGTTTCCTGGAATCCAAATCTCCGCTTACGCAATCAGCGGCAACTCTATTAACAGTTAGTCACGGACACACTCACGGTCTCACAGGTGACACGCCCCCTACAGCTACTACCTACAGCATTTCCCGCTAAAACAACACTTGAGCAAATGCCAAGTTCGCAACCTCAGACTTAATACACACTCGTTCTGTATTCTCTGTAGAGGATGATGTAACGTAAGCCGAGTTTAGACCTTCGCAGCCTCTTCAAGAATATTGAATTTCAAGACATGTCACTTTAGCTCTGCTTCTTTTATTTTGGGGTTTTTGCGGTCAATCAGCGTGACAGTAAAAATTTGCTTAACGGCTACAAAACTGGACTGCTAGACGTATTCGCTTGGCCAATGCCCTGCAGGATGTGGTTAGTTCCTGCGGCCTGTTTGCTTAGGATCAGAGACAAGTTCATTAAGTTCCACAGTTAGTTAATATTGCACAAGTGTCATCACTTCCTTCCTGAAGCCGCTAAAGTAGGAAGCGGAAACTAGTGAAGAATGTCAACAGGTGTAGAACAAATGCATGGGAATATGATAGAAAACATTGGGAAACTGTCGTTTATTTAATTTACTTTCGCTTTTAAAAGCTCCAATAATTCTATTTAAAAATTTCCCTTCCTAATTATTCTAAACATTAATTCCCAATTTTGCATATACATAAATTAAAATTTTATAAAGCAATCGGACTGTGTATGTATGTGTACCCACACACGTGCACAAGCCTCTTACACTTATAATCGCTAAAAAGCGTGCCCCAATGTGGCACACACCAAAAGCCCAAAAGAGACGCCGAGTTTCGCGCCAAAATTGCGTCACACAGCAAATACACGACACACAGCTTGCCCCTGCACTTTGGCGGTCTGCACACACACAGAGGCATACAAAACACACACACAGGGCCTACACACACCATTGCAGATGGGAACCACACATAAAGTTCGTGGCAAAGCACGATAACAAATATGAACTTTCCATTCTTCTGCGATCACGAGTGGGAGACGACGTATACAAAGACGTAGCCGGCGCGGAATGGCGAAGGGCAAAACGAGACGTGGAGCTAAAGCCAAAGCCAAATATCGATATCTCGCCCGAAACATACAGAAAAGGCAACGCTCAATTTAGCTCTCTAATCACGCAGAGTTTGCACTGTAAATTCTTTGCGTTTGCCTCCTTCTTGGCCAGTCTGAAACTGTGTCTGGCCGGGTCTTAGCTTTCGCTTATGTCCGTGCACTCCATCCAAACGGTTGTCCGTCCCTTCGGCCGGTGTCCGTCATGTCGCTGCGATCTCCGATCCTTATGTCGGCGGTCAGGCACTTTGTTATTGGGGCTGTGTTAAAAACATTTCGCCGAAAATGTGTCTGGCACGTTAAATGGGCTTTGGCCATAGCCAGGTAACATGCAGTTCTAACCAGACAGTGCAACAACAACAACAACAACAACAACAACAACAAATACCATTGATCAATGGCTTAGGTCTTTGATACGTCCGCGTGCATTTCGGGCATTTGGGCATTGCTTTTGCTTTTGGTTTTGCTTTTGGCTTTGGTTTTGGTGGATGTCCCATGGAATGCTGTGCCACCAGTTCGCCAGTTCTCGATATGCTTCAATAAGGAGTTTCGACAAACAAAAAAAGTTCCTGGGAAAAAATGTTGCACAAGCTACCTACCTGCCCATGGCCAGTAAAAACAACAACAACAACAACTGAGACGACTGCGACGATCATTGCAGTGCTTGGGTCTTGTGTCTTCTCTCCTACCTCCTATCTACTGGTCCTCCTTCTCCTGCTCCTGCTCCTGCTACCCCCTGCCGCGCTCTTCGCTTAGATTCATTAAGTGAAAAGTTTAAAGGCTCAAATTTTTCGTTCATGCTTCTCTCAGTGATTTTTATGGGCCGCCAAGCTATGTTAGCCTGGCTCAATGGGCACAAGGTAGAAAAACACATTAGTCCTCCAGCTTTATTACAAATTATGCGTCGCCTTTTGCCGCCAGCAGCTCCACAACTTCTGCCAAAATTCGCTCTGGGCTTGCAACTTTTTTAGAATTCAAACTCATAAACTGTTGTGCACAAGTGTCGGTGTATGTGTGTGTATATGTGTGTGAGTGTGTGTATTTGTGTGTGTTTGGGCGCGCTATAAATGTAGATGTAGAATGCTCTCTGACTATCTGACTGACTGTCTGGCAGTTGCTCTGACGGCGCCGTTACGCGACGCGCAAGCAGACACACACACTGAGAGAAAAAATTCAGAATTCCGCATGAACTTGATATTTTTATACCCTGTGCCCATTTGAAAAATGGGAAAAACAGGGTTAATAACTTTGTGCGAATGTATGTAACAGGCAGAAGGAGGCGTGGCAGACCCCACAAACTATATATATTCTTGATTAGGAAGACGAGCTGAGTCGATTTAGCCCTGTCTGTCTGTCTGTCTGTCTGTCTGTCTGTCTGTCTGTCTGTCTGTCTGTCTGTCTGTTTGGATGAACGCGTCGATCTCAGCAACTACAAAAGCTAGAGATGCCGTTTTGGTTGCTATAGATAGGTAGTTATCTTACGCAGATCAAGTTTATTTCAAATTGTTGATGTCTGTCTGTCTGTCTGTCTGTCTGTCTGTCTGTCTGTCTGTCTGTTTGGATGAACGCGTCGATCTCAGCAACTACAAAAGCTAGAGATGCCGTTTTGGTTGCTATAGATAGGTAGTTATCTTACGCAGATCAAGTTTATTTCAAATTGTTGATGCCACGCCCCCTTTACGCCCAAAAATCAATAAAACTCACACAACCTCGTGTTTTTACCATAAAAAGTTGAATAACAAGCGTAATATTAAACATAGAAGGTTGTTATTTGGAACTTAAGCTCTCTTGTATTATATTTAACTATCCTGAAAAGCGCAGTGAAATCGGTTAAGAAACACAGGAGATATAAGCTTCACAATAGTTGAACTTAAAAGTTCAAAAACAAGCGTAATATTAATCATAGATTGTTATTATTTGGTATATAGCAGTGAAATCGGTTAAGAAACACAGGAGATATAAGCTTCACAATAGTTGAACTTAAAAGTTCAAAAACAAGCGTAATATTAATCATAGATTGTTATTATTTGGTATATATACTCTCTTCTATTATATTTAACTATCCTGAAAAGCGCATTGAAATCGGTCAATAAACAAAGTAGATAAAAGCTACGCAATTGGCAGTGCAGCTCAGCAGCGCAGCAGCAGCAGCGCAGCTGGCGCACGTAAAAAGGGAAGAAGAGGAAGTACTGCTGATACGCTTAGTGTGACAGTTTTATAAAATTTTATATAAAACAAAAGGCACAGGGTATTCTACAGTCGGGCCCGTCCGACTGATCTGTCCCGTCCGACTGATCTGCCCTGTCCAAATTTTTTTAAGTTGAGAAATCGAGACATATCATGTATGAGAATAATCTCAATTCAAGTTTATGCGCACTTTAAAAAATAAGAAAATAAAATATATACTACAATAACAAGCAATTTAACGCTTAATCATAGACGGTTGTTATTCAGAATCTGTACTCTCTACCACTATATTTATCCATCCTGAAAACCTCATTAAGAAAAAGACACAGGCAAAAATGTAAGAAGCAGCATTGCTGCTGCCCTGCATATGATATTATGATTTAAATAAGAATTTATATTTTATTACAAGATTTTACTTTTTATTACCTTGTTATTAAACAATAGTTGTAAGTAACAGATGTAAGTAAGTAACAGGCAGAAGGAAGCGTGTATATATATTTTCTTTTAGTATTTAAATTTATTTTGAAAAAACAAATTATTCCAGACTTTTGCAATAAGATTGACAAATCGTTAAATTGAATTCAATTTTCTCTCTGTGCACACAGATTTATACACACAAATATGCAACTCAACTGGTTTATCAACTTGCATTTTGGCGCCAAAATTTCTGCAAATCTTTTGCTTGCCGTGCGCTTTGCGCGCCCTTCGTGTATAAGTATGTATGTACGTATGTATGTATGTAGGCATACCCTTTATGCATATAATTTTCGTTTTATTGAACAAAATTAATTGGGCGCCAAGATAGAGGCATTAAAAGCCAATTTCGTTAGCACGCAGATACAAATGTATCTGTGCCTCGTAGCCTAATGAATTTGTACAGCGAATCAACAAAGCCCACACACAAATATCCATACTCGGGGGGCCAATAATTGTCAAGAATTGAGTGCACAATTTCCTGACTGATTATTTGCGGTCAGCCTCCAGTAAAATTTAGCAACAATGTTGTGAGGGATCTTGAACAACAAGTGAAGCTACAGCTGATCAAGATTATGCGGTTGCACTGCCTGTCTGTCAGGTAGGCTGTCCGTCTTTCCTCCGTCCGGCCTATTCATAGCAAATTTTGTTCTTCGGCCAGCGTAGATCCTTGACCATTGTTTGCCAAAATGAAGATATTGAAAATCAAAACCGTAGAATGTTAGTTGCCATTGTGTCCTGTTGCTGGCTTCCTGTTTTATCCATACACATCCTAAACCGCTAATAAAGAGATTTCCTTTTTGCACTCGCCCAATTAGTAGCTGATGGTGGTCCTCGCATTGTGCCTGCCCGCAAAAACCAAACAAATTATGTGATTAACAAATATAAAAGATACGTACACGCTTTGTTTGGCCAAGAACTATCGTAAACTCTATGTGGAAGTCGGTTCGCGGCTTATCGGTGAGAGTTTTTGGCGCTTAAACAAATCCATTTGATAAATACAAATACAGGCAGCAGAGCTCTGATATGCACATGCTATATTTCCTTTCTGAATGCAATGCTACATATAGTATATTCCAGTCCAGAGTCCCGTGGGAATAATTACAGACTGAGGTCTTAACTCATGTTTAATATGCGTTCGTCGTTCTCGGTACTTCCGAACCGTTTCTTTTGAGTTATGTTATTTATGACGAGGCTCTCAAACGGAAACTTGCCTCAAATGCAATGCCAGTATTTCTACAACTTCGAGAAGGATAGTGACAAATTTAATTTAATTGGAAGTATAATTAAGATAATACTTGAATCATAATAGTATAGTTAAGATAAATGTGATAAACATATATCAATGACAGAATCTGTTTAATTTATTTAAATTTCAAACGATTTGAAACCTCAACTTTTGTCCAAAATAATCGATACCATTAGATTTTGATCTTGGTGATTGAATATGCTTCTGCCTTTAATTGAGATATAGATTTTCTACGAAAAATGTATAAAGTATATAGATGAGTAGCTATGTGTGCAATATTACTTTAAGTTTCAGCTTTTCTTTGGCATATATATTTGAATAATCTTGTGTAGTAAGTACAGCAAATGCTGCCCCCACAAGTCAGCTAAAAATAAAAGGAGCAAATCAAATGGGCCCACGCCACCGCAAAGATGTGTGGAGCGATACATAGAAAAGATGCAGGACAAGTTTAACAACTCCCCACATAAACACACAGATACACACACACACACACACACACACACAAGCGCAGACAAGGGACTTGCACTTAGGGATAGATACATGGAAAACTCGTATTTCTGCCACCAAGCGAGCGCAGAAGCCGAAAGGTCAATGCATTTAGTTAATGCACAGCCTCAACTACTGCATGGATGTGTGCGTGTATCTGTGTGTATATAAGTGTATGTTTGTGTGCGTGTGTGTGTGTGTTGGAGCTGCAGCCCCCACACAGATGCATGTTGCAGCAACGATATGTATTAATATAAGCCGCTGGGTCTGGGATGCAGCTTGAAGCAGTCCGTAGACACAGCCCCCATGGCCTCTGGTCTGCATCTAAGGTTCAAGCAACTCTACACACACACACACACACATACAGCGAGAGAGCTAGTAGTTGTGGAGACATTCCATTTATGTGTGGGCACAGCATCCGCACCAACACACGCACATCTGAATTTATGTAGATACGCGAAGCTGCCTTCTATTTCGTAACGGACAACCGAAGCTCGTTCTGAGCTCCAGCCCTTGCCTGGATCGAGAGACCTTTGTGTGGGCGATCCGCAGGCATGAAGACAGTCAATATTGTTGTCAACACAAATAAACATCATCATCGGATGCCGATAGCAATCTGGGTAGGGATTTGCAAAGTTATTGGCATAAATAAGAAATGCGAAATGGAAATAATAAAACAGCGCAGACTTAGAATATTCCCACGACACAATGCAGATGCTACAGTAAAACAAATTAGAAAATAAAGCAGAGAAGATAAAAAGAAAAGAAATACCCGTATCGTATATGCGCAAATCCCAAAACCCAAAAAGACTGAGTATCAACCGGCTGGCAACAACATCTATAAACGCCGATTGGCAAATATTTAATTATGCTGCGTAAACTTTAAACAACTTGACAATTTCACACTCGTCTGTGAAGATCAGGCCGCCCCTCTCTCCCGCTCCCTCACTCTCTATGGATCAGTTAATGTTGTTTTATGATCTTTAAATATGCCTCGCTCTGCGTCTGAGCTGCTCGACTTGTTGGCTTTGCCTTAACCGTCGCCTTTGCGAACATTGAGCCCTTGGCACATACACGTCTCTCTTTCCCTCTATACGTACTATATATCTCTCCCGACTTTTTTTATTGTATGTTCTACAACAAAGTAACAGCGGCAGCAACAACAACTACACACAACTGTTGCACAAACATCTCGTATATGTACCATAGTAGAGCAATCTCTCAGCTTCATTATTATGCCTACACTCGGAGAAAAGTAGGCAGCAGATTTAATTCAATTAAAATTTATAAAAAAAAACATCATTTTTAACTGTTTTTAAATTTAAATTGATTACATTTTATAAACGTTATGTTTCTAATTTTGAAAAACAAACTACGAAATCAAATGAATTTATTACATTTACAAAATTTATTGGAAATAAGATCAGCTATTGACTATTCGACAAAATGTAGTGCTACAAATGCATATTTAATTAAAATTAATCCTTTTTAACTAAATTAAATACTTTAAAATTTTTCAAAAATAATTGCAAAAATAAATCAACACTTCGTAAAGGCTTAATATTTCTGATTGATTGATTTAAAAAAATCAATATTTTGAAACCTTTAAGATTAAAAGTTCATATAAAATAAGTTTTGTGAAATCCCAGGCAGTGTCTTAATTAGACCCTTTACTTTAAAAAAGTAAAAAGGGTCTATTAGTTTAGTGCAAAGAGGAAATGTGTGTAACACCCAGAAGGAGGCGTGGCAGACCCCACAAAGTATATATATTCTTGATCAGGACGACAAGCCGAGTCGATATAGCCATGTCCGTCTGTCCGTCTGTCCGTCTGTCCGTCTGTCTGTCTGTATGAACACCTAGATCTCAGCAACTATAAGAGCTAGAGACACCATATTTGGGATTCAGGTTCCCCTATTTAGTAAGCAGCACGAGTTTGTTTTAGATTTTGGATACCTCCCCCCCTTCCCCCGCAAACCGCAAAAAGCTGCTGTAGTCATAGTTTTAAAGCTATTGATTTGTAATTTGGTATTTAACTAGTTTATGACATTCTCTATCGACGCTGTGAGTTTTGTTTCGATCGGATAAGAAACAGCGAACATATGCCACAGACAATTTGCCGCACTAGGCAGAGGGGGGGTGGTGTGCCTTGCATACGCGGGTAGTTTAGTGTGTGTGCGTCTGATTGTGTTTGTATGTACATATACTCAAAGTAAAGGGTCTCCTACGGTCGGTTACGTCCGACTGTAGCCTCCGTCCCACTGACCTGCCCCGTCCCTATATTTTTTTCTCAAAGTGTACACATACATACCGCAGTCTGTTCGTGCGTCTCGCTTTTTCCATATTTTTTGCATATTCAAAATAACTTTGCACATATGACTGACGGCGCTGAGCGTTTCCGTTTGTCAGCTGGTCCCAGTTTCTCCTTCTCTCAACTGAGCTCCAGCTCTGGAGCATGGCGAATAGCCAGAGAGATGCTGATGCTAATGCTGTTGCTGCTGCTGTTGTTGCTGCTGTTGTTGCTGCTGTTGTTGCTGCTACTGCTGCTGCTGCTGCTGTCACAGCTTGGGGTACATTCCTGGCTTTTCGTGGAACGCACTTAGACGCAACAACAACAAACAATTGCTTAACTGGATGGCGTGCAAATTTTTAGCTTTTTTCTAGCTTATTTTCCTTCACACTTTACTAGGCGCTAGTGACGCACAGTCCTTACCACATACCCCGCCTCCTTGCCTAGTATCCCCTTAGGGTTCAGATAAGGCTGTGTTTCCGTTTCAGCCAGAAATGAACTGCAAACTCTTCGTTTCGCTCCCAGCTTCAGATTCATTCACATTTTTCTGTTTATTTTCATATGGAGCGTTAAGTTTGGCGCTCGTTTTGTTATTGTTTTGCTTTCAGCTAAATAGCCACTGCAACGCTTGGGTGGCCTTCTGGTATGTACATATACAATTGCTGATAAATGGCAGCGCAGTAATTGCAAATACCAAGAAAGGCTAAATTTATGTGACTGCAAAGTCTCGACAGTGTTTATTATTATTATATTAAAACTTTTATTATATTTTGTGCTGAATTACATCAATTAGAAGATTTTTCTAGAATTCAAATTTTCCCTTTTTTCGTTTTTCGTTACTTATGCACTGTTCTTATCATATTTCTATATAAATTAATGTTTTGTAATATAATAGCTGGGGATTTCCAAATTGAATGATTATTCTGCCTCTAGAGACTTTCAGCGAATTTCTTGCGGCGGTTGTACTATCTTTAGCATTTTTTCAATCTTCAGATAACACTTTATTTTGTTGAATAAATATTTTTGGACATAATATCAAAATATTTTATTAATTTTATTTTGGCTTTATTGAAATAATTTTTGGTTTAGCTAACTTTTTCTCAAATAAACTTTTAACATCAATATTTTAATTTTATTTCAGCAGATAGCTTAATTTTTCGGACTTGCAAACAAATTTAAATAAAAATAAAAAATAAAGACCCACCAACTTAACTCTTGCATCAGTATCTAGAAGTGCTATCATAATAACCAATTAACACTAGCCCAAAGGCCATAAGATCAGTCAGATACTGCATCCAGCACATAACACCAGACATATCGCACAATCTTTGCTGGCTGGCATTTGTATTTGTATCTGTAACTGCATTGGACTTACTTACATACGGTCCGTGTCCATCCATCTGTATCTTTAAGTACACTCGAAAGTCACGAAGCATTACAGATGCAAACAAGCTGAATGAACGCCGCAAAATACATAAATACAAAGTGCCCACAGTTTGTTTTCATTTAAATTGAAATTGAAGTCCAGCTTCCAGCTCCAACACAGACTTCGTTCCGACTCCGACTGCGACTCCAGTTAAGTTTTAAAGAGTCAGCAGGAGATGAAGCACGCGCAGGCGCCCCACCATCAGAAGGGGCAACTCAGCAGAGAAGACGCCAGTGCGAAGTGAAGACGCAGACCCATTGCAAATACGAACACGACGACAATGAAGCCGATTTTCATTGTTTTGTTTCGCTGTAATTCGCGCGCTTTGAAAATTGCATTACAAACAAAAGCCAGCGAAATAATAAGAGCAAATCCTTTGCAATTAAAAGCACGACTGCCAAATACCCTGCAAATTAAAGCAACATGTGATAATTATAGCGAGTTTGGAAGAAACATATCAGTCGGACGTAAATGACGTAACGGCATTAGGACACCCTGTACTTTGTTTTTCAAAGGCAAGCTCGCATGAGACAAACCTCTCCCATCATATCTACCCAGCCGTGCAAATTGCCTGTTGCATATCTTCGCTGTTTCTTATTGGATCGTAATGCAATTCATAGCACCAATGGACTAATAAAATTAAAAATGTATATTTAATACTCACAAATTGCCTGTTGCATATCTTCGCTGTTTCTTATCGGATCGTAATGCAATTCATAGCACCGATGATCTAATAAAATTAAAAATGTATCTTTAATACTCACAATAAAACGCTTCTTCAACTTCAATGAACTGAAATACCTTTTATGGTAGATGCTGCGTGAGACTTCAGATGCTGCCAGTAAAAAGCTTTTTGCTGTCCAAGTCAAAGTGCGTTTCGCACCAATTCACGCCATGCCGTTCTCTGGATGATAATCATGGCAATGATGAACTCAAATCGAGTCGAGGCGAGTCAAGTTGACTCTCGAATGGCAGTAATGATGCTGAGGCTGCCCCGTTGCGCTCATAATTATAATTACGCCCCAACAACGACAACCACGCAGGCCCCAAAGGGCTTGCCGACTGCAGCCAGAGTCAGCGGCAATCCCAAGGCTTCGAAAATGATGAAGCACTGGAATTCGCTTTGCAAATAACAAGCAATTGTCGTTGTCAATGTTCATTTCCGCTTACCCCCGCTCCACTCTGCAACGTCCGTGTTAGGCCACAGCTTTATATGCCCCCCAACTCCATTTGCTTTTTTTGAGTGATTTTTTTTTAAGCCGCTTAGTTATTTGCTAATGAGCGCTAATTGAGTTTGCAATGCGACTAAATGGCCAAAATGTGTATAACGTTTTGAGGCAAGTATCCCGGTCTACCGTTATCAACCACAGCCTCAGTGAGTTGCCTCACGCATTTCTGTAAATGAAATTTAACAAAAATAAACCACAAAACAATGTATGTACTTCACGGCTCGGTTGCAGAAGGCAGCTGTCAGTCACTTGGCTTGAATTAAGTGACTGTTGATGGGCATGCAGCAGCTCAGGGCTCCCCAATTGCTATCGAAAGATGGGAGAGTACACTGTGCAAAATATCCAGTTCTAAAACAAAAATTGTGCTTGAAAAAAGTAAATGCAATCATCATTTCTTAAATTTCAACTATTTTCTTTAAAAATTTCAGAAAAAAGGAAATTAATCTAACATATTCTTTAAGATTCTGTCTTAGAATAAACACCATAAACTAATCCATACGAGAATCAATAGATTCTTAAAAATCTCCAAATTTTATTGGACATTAAAAATTTTTATTTCTATTTAATCTTAAATAAGCAATCGCTTAATCTTAAAAACCTTAGTTATGTCAAAGTTTGTTATAATATTATAATCTTATTTCTACAGCTATTTGCGCAATTAAAAAATATGACTCTTTAAATAAATATTGTAACCAAGCACTTAGCTAAATTAAATGCCAAGTTTCACTTCCCAAATACTGAATTATTTCTCTCAGTGCAGGCGTGCACTTACCTTTGCATCAATGCAGACAAACCTCAGTGCTGACAAACTGTAACAATACGTTACAAGCAAACAAAACGCCCCCGCATTACGCTCCGCTCTATAAATAGATGCCAAAGATGCACGGGGAAAATCCACTTCCGGCTGTGGCGCGTGCTCGAGAACACTCAGAGTGCAACTCGAAAAACTTGAAATGAAAATCAAACTAATTTTTGGTAATTACAAAACACTTGGGAAAACACACCAAAGAAAGCAGATACGAGTTTCGGGCACAAAATTTGATACTATATAAATAGAAAGTCTGCAACTCTCCGCCAAACTCGACGGCTTTTCATAAATTATGAAACTTTAATGGCGTCACTGACATTTATAGCTCTCGCCGAAAGTTGGCAAAATAGGTCAAGTAGCGGTGGACTGATGACGACGCAGCCTCTGAGCAAGACCCTGGGCTAATCCTTGCCTCAAGTAAATCACAAATGAAAATAAAAATGTCCAAAGAAAGTGTCCACAAAGGGGCACAACAAAGGCCCACCGCGGGCCATCTAGGGCCACTCCAAAGCTGATCTGAGCTGATTTCAAATGCAAATTATTCTAAAGACTTTCTTCATGGCTATTTGATTGCATTGTCGGCGCTAATAGCGACTGGCCTGCCTGCCCATTGCATCCTTTGTGCACGGTCATTAGCCGCATCCGTGACCGTGACCCGCGCAGACAGATGCCAAGATGCTGCGCATGCGCAAGCGCGGATTGTCTCCCTCCCAGCGCAGCTTTACAACCCTCCTTCCGAGGGGCAATCAAATGTAGCCAAATCAAGCACCGACTGATAACCGGTACGGGACAGACAAGACGTGGTCCAGTTTCCGACGTGCCCCGCAGCATGCAAAAGGGGCGTACAGACAGACAGACGGACGGACAGACAGCCTGAGATTCAGTCGAGCAGACGTCATGTAAATTAGAGGTTACCCCTTTTTCCCGTGTGGGATATACATAAATACAGACTTGGGCGTCTTCGACCCAACCCCGCTGATCAGCGTACAGCGTTCAGCTCAGTGCTCGACGTTGTAGAAAATTTCAGGCACTTTTTTAAGTGTTTTGTTCCGGAAAAGCGACAGCTTCCACACAAAAGGAAAGTGTCTTAAGCTGCTTTATGGGAATTACGCGCACATTTACATGCGCATGTCAAATGTTGGCCAGAAACAGGATCAAAGGTCGCTGCAGCTTTCCAAGCATCCAAAAGTTGTCTCAACTTGATGCTTACGCCTCATTGTAATGCTCTCAAACGGGGCTGGATTTTGGGCATAAAACTAAATCGTTTGTAAAGCAAAATGGCTGCATAAAAAAAAACAACAAAGCAAAAAGCAGTAAACATAAATATGCTAGATTGTTAGCTTAGAGGGGATAACGGTTTTCGGAACAAAGCGCAGAGTGTGAGACCAATGACAACTGTTTCACAATTTTCCAGCTGCAAGTTGGGAAATTTTGAAGGGAAAAGTTCAAATGTCTTAATTAATAGACGCAAGCAAAACCCACATAAAGTAGTTTGTGTGCTTAATGTATGGTGTTCATGATGTATCAATTAGCCAATCCCTTTCTTCTGCTCGGCACTCATAAACACTCAAATGCCCCGAATGCCATTGCTGATGATCTCACAATCAGCCCACTTTCCTTAATGTGCTCCCTTCGTTCCGCCCGCCTGTCGAGACACGCAGTCCAAGGCCCAAGCACAATATGCATATTCTTATTCTTATTCTTATTCTTATGCTTGTTCTTTGGCTGTACCCAAAAGATCTTAATCACAAAACGCGCTCAGAGCTCACAAAAAAATACAACACCCCAGCAATAACATCAATACATATATACAAATGTATGTATCCGAGTGTGTTATATACATATGTAAATCCCCCAGGCGCCTGGCACACAGCAACGCATAGCCTGTGAGCTAATTACACTAAATCATTAAAGAACGAAACAAATTTAAATATAACGCAAAGAAATCTATTAAATGCTCCAGCATATATTTCAATTTATGACGCCTAGACGACAAGCTACAACAAAAAAATCATATTCACAGAACCAAATGAGGCCACAGCCAACAGGCGGGTACAACGAACCCCCACTAATTCAAAGAAATGGAAATAGAGCCTATAACGGCACAAGTGTGCTCTATGGCTCTATAGCTCTGTGGCTCTATGGCTATACGCTCAATGCTAACTGCGCACTGAGCTTACCCCCAGCTGGAAAGAGAGCAAGAGAGTGTAAGCCATACACTAGGAAAAACTTTACAGCCTGGAAGGGCGCCTAAATATCAAAACTACTTAAAATTTTAGAAAATATTGCTGATCAACAGCCAATGCAAATTTCTATACAGATTAGTTAATTTTTGGACTATAATTGAGGACATAACCGATATTTTTGTTAGAAAATTACATAGGATTAGTGAACATCCTAAGGTATTTTTTGTCCTACATGTCATGCAAAACGAGTCAAATGAAAATATTTCTAAATATTTTTAGTGAAAATTTTAAGATTTAAGATTTTTAAGTTTTAGAAAATATGTCAATATATTGTAAATGTTAATTTATAATTTTAAAATTAGCATATCTGCAATTCCAAAATTGAAGAAAATCATTTACCAAGCTCTAGCAATTTTATTTTGTTAAGTGTACCCAAAATGAAGTTGTCAAAGGGGAGCAACAAAACTTTTCTACACAGACACACACACAGAATTTATGGTATATAAAAGTACTTGAGAAATCCGATAGCTGTATGAGCACTTAAGATCGCAGAGCTTGATGTTTGCCACTCTAATTGTGCTCCCTCGCTCGTCTATTGATTTTATTATTACGTATAGGGGTAGTCTAAGAAATATTTTATTTACGAGCTGCTGCAAATGGGTTAGCGGCACGTAATATAGCGACAAGCATTTCCGATGATTAATCAACAAATCCACGCATCCATTGTCTATATGGTAGGAATTAGAGCACGCTGCGCACTTTCCCAGGAATCAGTTGAGCTCCACATGGTTATAATTGCGTTTTAAGTAGCAACAGCTCAGCACAGGTGTCTGATCTAAGACTGAGAGTTTCAACTGCAGGAAATGTCTCCAGATGCTCTGAATACTACTATATTCAGTCTGTCTTCCTTCCTCATGAAAACTTGTTTCCGTATTCCGTTTTTCCCATTTCGAAACTATATGCAAATGCCGAGTGCAGGCAATCAATTTACTTGCGTTTGCCTTTTAAGTATGGCTCATAAAGTATTCTAAAATATTCATTAATTTCAGATGGATTTTCCCAAACGCAGTTGCAGATGCAAATGAGATTTTCCTTCCAGCGATTTTTCGCACTCTACGCCTCTTCATAGCGCCTGATAAGGGCATAGCATATTGGGTAATTATTATGCAGCTTTGTGCCAAGGCGTCAAGTAAAAAATGCATCATCAGCAGCTCGGAGTATCCGACCCTCATGACGAGGGGTGACACAGAGGTCCTAAAAAAAATTCAAGAAAAAAAAAACTACTGACGCCTTTTGCAGCGGCGTGTGAAATCTTTTGGTTTACTTAACTACTCGCTGCCAGCGCCGGTCTCTCGGAGGTTGGTGCTATTTCTGGCGAGGACACAGATCATATCAAGCAGCAGGCAGAGGCAGTGGCAGTGGCAGGGGCAGAGGCAGAGGCAGAAGTAGAGCCAGTGGCTGTGCCAGATCGCAGGGTGTCGCTGCCAAGGGGTGGCCTGGGTGACGGGTTGACTGGCTGACTGAATGACTGTGCCAGGTTATAGGTTCTATAGTGTCTGGTTTGGGAATACGGTATTTCTCTGGCAGATCTGCAGACTTTGCCAGCTTTTATATTATTCTAGCGATTGCAGCCGCTTCGCTGCATTTGTGGGCAACAACAATTTGTAGTTTGGGATTTGTTGGTTTCGGATGGGTTTTTGAATTGGGTTGGATTGGGTTTGGGTTGCTTTTGGGTGTATTTTTTTGGGGTATCATGATCATGACGTTGCACACGGCAAACAAACACAATGAAACAACAGCTCTAGAAAAACAAGCAAATAATGAAGCAAACTTATTTCTTCTTCTTTACTTTTCTGACATCCTTTGTAATAATATTTTTTTGTATTTTTTCCCAAGATCTCTTGGGGTTGTAGCATTTTTTATAGTGCTTGAAGCTACTGCGCTTTATTACAAAACACTTGAAATTTTCAACATGAATTTACCCTTTTTTCTTATAATTTATAACATAATTTTGACTGTTTTTTCATTATTTGCTGGTGTCATTGTGCTGCCTCAGTATCAATGGCAAGCCCTGGGGCGGCACTTTTTTACACGATGTAACACGAAAAAAGAAGTAAAATGACAACAAAAAAAAGCAAAATTGTTTTGTTCGCAATGGGATAAAAATTAGCTTAACAAAATGCTTTATTTGGATGGCAAAAGCGTGTTACAAAGCAAAAAGTCTACTCACAGAAAAAAAACGTTCTTTTTGTTGTACGGAAGGTATTAAAAAAAAACTTAAAAACCAAAAAAAAAACAGCTTATAACACTCAATTTAAACTCAACCTAAAAAATATTTATTCTGCGTTTTATAATTAACAAATTGTTTGTTTAAGTGAGATTATTTCTGTAGAAGCTTCAATAAGCTTTGATAAATCTCAAGCAAACATAGATAGTAGTTCTTCAAATTTAAATGCCATTCGATTTGTTTAGGCTCTATCCCACGTCAAGCCCTTTTTTATACCCCATCCAAATTCATTGTAATACTTATTCAAGCAATACAAGAGCCTCTAATTTAAATGCTAAATTGCCAGGCATATCGAATAAAGATGAAATCAGAAAACGCAATAAATTATTTGCCAAGCTATGCGAAAAACTAAGAAAATTCTGAAAACTGCGTAATGCAAAAAAATTATAATCAAAGCAAATGACAGCGAAGGGTGCAATCGATGGGAAATCGATGCGAATGCAAGGCACCCCATAGGATCTTAAGCAACTCGCTGAGGGTTTACCTAATCTTAGGCAAAAGGCTAAGGTTGAGTTATGGCAGGGTGGCCCTTCGTTAAAGGTACGCGAAAATGTTGTTGATGTTGTTGGTTTATCCTTAGAGCTACTGCTGCAAATTGCAAAATTTGTGACGCATTCAGATGCGTTCCCCTTGCCAAAGATCGAAGACGAAACATGGGAACATGGGACTGTATGTACGTATGTTCAATAAATATTAGGTAATTAAATAAATAGCCAAAGGAAGGAGAAAACTGTAGCAGATGTGCAGCTTTTGGGCGCATGCGCAACCCTAAAGAAAGGTAGACTGCTACAATTTCACTTTTTTCGTGGGATTTCTTGAGTTTATGCATGAATTTGGAAGCGTTTGTAGCTGCGCACTCATATGGCTCATCAGTACGAGGTTCCTTTAGAGGTTATGAGATCGTGTGACAATTTTTAGTTAGGGAAACTTAAGAAACGTAACAACAAATAAGCAGGTTGATTTATTTAGTTGAAATGGTATAGTTGAAAATAGTAAGAAGCATTGCCCTTTGCTTCCATTCAAGGTAAATTAAAGCCGTAGTAACTTCAGAAGTTCTTATGCGAATTTCCACCCCAGATTTGCTGCACTGACGCACCACGCCCATTTTGATTTTCACTGCATTTGCCGATGTCTCCTGTGACTTTTACCAATTTTTGCACAATTACCCTACAATCGATGCTTTCTCCGCAAATCAATTGCAAAAAAAACACAAACAAAACCCCATGACACATTGGATGGCAACCGTACCTTACCCAACGGCAACCTTACCATACCATACCTTACCTTACCTTACCTTACCTTACCCTACCTTGCCTTAACTTACCTTACCTTACTCAACCTTACCACTCCCAGAGTTTCAGACAAAGGGTAAGAAATAGTTAGGCAAGTAGGGTTCGTGCATATGTCAAACCAAAGACGTTTGCTACAAATCTCTTTTCCCCTGCTCCTGAATAAGTACATGAATCGGAACGGGTATAGGAAGTAAAAAAAATAAAAACTGGGAACCAAAGGGATTTAATTGCATTTTTTAGCGCGCGCGCTCATTGCGAATTTCAGCTGTGTCTCAGCTGGCAGCTCAACGCAACTCCCAGGGCCTAGGGTATTGATAGCGGATAGGGAACTATTTTGTTCGATCCATCGATTGGCAACTACGCCGCAACAGTTAGCAACGCTTCACTGCATCCTATGCCGAACAGCGACTCATCCACAGAGCTCTGAACCACATTGTCATGTAAATATTGCGAAATGTGAATTTGATTGCCTCCTGCCGTAGATCAATAAACACGCTAATGAGCTAAGAAGGGTTAAGCCCTTGAAGACGCTGCTGCTCATCGATAGTTGCTCGATAGTTTTTCGGCTAACCCCATTTGCATTTTCAACATCTTTCCTTTATGCAATTTGCATTTTCCGTTTCGTTGGCGCTGAATACCTGATACGTGTGCCATGAATGCTGATCGTGCACTAAGTTCTATAAGCATTCCAGGGACCCCCTAGCGAAAGCTGCCACTTTCTTCCTTTCATTCTCATTCAAATTGGCCCATGTGGTGATAGCCCGCAAGGCGTTTTAAGTTGCTTACTTGGCAGCAGTTAATTGGTTTGAAGTTTTACGCAGATTTGCATTTTGCATTTTGAATTAGGTTAATGGAAAGTTTCTAGACTAGAGGAGAGCGCTTTGCTTTTGTCCGTGTTGAAAAGGTGTTAACAAGTTGGCGGGCGGCCTTTATTCAGCTTATTAGAGAAATCACATTAGACTTATTGTATTAGACTGTGAACCTGTGGTGCTTTTCCTTTAGCTAAACAAACTGTTCATAATTGGCGCCTTTGGTATTTCTCTAATTGATCTCCCGCCTGGCTAGGCCGTCTGCTCCAAACCAGCTTGCAATAACCCCATGGACAATGCCAAAATAATTAGCTGCTATTGATGGTCAATGCCAACAATAGGCATACTCTGGGCGTGACACGTCACAATATGTCCACACACGCCCCTGCAAATAAATCCCTCCGAAAACGGAAAGAAAGTCACCCATCCCACCTCTAGAAAGTCACCCAAACCAAGAGCATAAGATGTAACAAATGATGTTGTAGCACGGGCCACAAGACCTCTAGATTATCAATGACAGCGCAGCCGGCGCAGCTTCATAATTCTCTAATGCTCACAGAGACATTCAGTCAGCCCGCCAGCGGCAACAACAATTTGCAGAGTGCAAGCAGAAATGCAGCAGCTGCGATAAATGTGGCAAGGACCTCGACTCGCAGTCTGAGACGGCGAAGGAGACGAAACTCGGAACTGGGACTGAGGTTGCTGCCCCCCAAGGAAACGCACCCGAGCATAGAAATTTATTGGTAGCATAGTGTGCGTTTGTACACTCAGAGAAAATAGAAGCGTAAGCTTGAACATATCGAGCCCTTCCCGCGAAAATGGAGTAACCAACAAAAGCAAATTTTACAGGAGAACGTTTTTTTCGCGAGAACGCGTCTGAAATTCGCAGCAAATCTGGCGCTTGCGATATAATTGACAGGCTGATATCTCAGTAAATACGCAAGATAAAATTATGAAATTTTTTGTGTGGATGAGTTGGGTGATTATGAACATAATTGCATCAAAAACCGAAAATCCAAAAAAATGTTGGTTACGTCTTTTTCGCGGGAAGGGCTCGATATTATAGTTTGTTTGCTCTGAGATGGATTGATAAATATCTACAATACCATTAAATAGGAAAACTTTGAGTATAAAATACTAAGCTTTTAATAATTAGTATTTTCAAGCGTAAGATCTTCTTCTTAATTTAATCCACAAAAATATTAAGTCGACTTTTAACTCTATATGTATTCAAAATAAACTAAGCGTTCATTATTTCAAAACTTTGTTGAAATTTTTAACTTTATATTGTTAAAAATACTTTAATTTTGATACTGGGAGCTATAATAAAAATTTTGCTTAAAAAGCAATTATTTAAGGACTAAATTCCAATAAAATATACAAAGAATAATTCTCTAGCTTCCACAACAAAATATTTAGATGTTCTAATAAAATTATATGTAGAATTATATTGCATTGTATAACATTTTAAATTTAAATTAAGCTTTTGTATTGTATTATTATATTAATAATTAATTAAATGCATCTTATATATTTTTTCTCTCAGTGTATTAAGCGCAGTTTTTGCATAGTCTCTTGCACTTTTTGACTGCTTTTCACTTTTCTTGTTGTTGTTTTTTTTTTTCTTTTTTCTTTCTTTTTTGTGAGATTTCTCGAGATTTTTGCATTTGCGCGCATTTCTACAGCAAAAAGCACCACCGGCTGTTCCTGCTGCTGCTGCTGCTGCTGCTGCTGCTACCGGCACCACCTTACTGGAGGATGAGGACGTCATCGTCACCCCAATGTAGTTGCTACCCATAGCGAACTTCTCATTATTCTCCCTGTTTATGTTTGTTGTGTTGCTTTTGCTTCTTGCTTTTACCTTTGCTGTTCCCTATTCCCTGTTCCCTATTCCCTGTTTCCTTATTTCCTTACGTCCTTGATGGGTTTTTTTTTTATTTTTTGGTTTCTCTTCCATGCTTGCTTGCGTGTGCATTTGCCGCATAGCTCGCGCCAAGAAAACGCATATGCCACCTCGATCGCCCATAAGTAATCCTGCTCCTTGGCGCACACACACAGTGAGGCTCAGGGACACACAGACGCTTGCAATCGCATTTGAAATGAAGCAAAAATTTAATGAAACGTGGCAAAGGAGCAGGAAAAACTCTCCAAGTCTGAGCCAGAGCCATGCCATTAAGCAGCTGCTTGGCTGCCTTGCCAGACTTACTCGACAAGAGGGTTCAACTTATTCCTATACGTGCTCGAACTCGTATATGTACTAGCAAAGCACCACCATCCGATCGATAGACCCAACCTCCCGACTAATGCCGCCGCATGGCTTCCACACCAACAACATACAACACGCACATAGTGCATTTTTCATAGGGTGTTCCTCGGCCGGAACAACTGCACCCAAGTGCGAGACGGTTGCAGACATTTATGAGCTGCTAGATACAATATGTAAAGAAATGTATAAATGAAACTCATGGCATGACAATGACCCCAATGTTATTAATACGGCTGTTGAAATTGGAGTTCCGTTAGGGGGTGTCTGCCGCACAAAGAGATTCCTGTATTATCATATGTGGGGCACACACTTAAATACAATATCTTGATACTGTCTTAGGTTAGGCGCACCGAATACAAAAACAGTTCATTGAACTTCCCTAGCATGTGCCATATACAATATTTCCTAGAAGGTGTTGAAGGGGTAGATATCTAGCCAAACACAGCTAACTGTCCTATAAAATACCTATGACTGACAGCCATCAATAACTACAAAATGCAAACAAAACATGTACAACTGAATCCGCATTTGCATATCATACAGACATAAATAGGGGGTTATCTATTGAAAATTGAGGTTAGATATCATAAAGATAGATGTAAAAGTATTCAAAATTATATAACAGTTAAAATTTATTAGGTACATAAAGGAAGGTAATGTAGCGTTATGCTATATCATTTAAATGTATTTAGAGTTTTCCTATATTATTTAAAAACTCATTAAATTTAATTATTTCTTGATATTAAGTTACTTAATATAAGTACGATGTAAGACTGCAAATATAACAAATTATACGCTTTGAAATACTTTATTTGTTAATAATTGTTAATAATTTTTAATTGTATCCCAATTGTAATTGTTTTCTTATATCCCAATCAGCAATTGAAGTTCTCAGAAGGTTATACATTTACTTAAGTAAGCTGCAAATCTTTCGCTAAAGAGCAGTGTTACTAGCAGTTCTTCGGCTTCATTTACATACGAAATGTAAGCAAGTTTTTCACCTTGAGTCCATTAAGTATTTATGTAACGAAGGCAAACATATTTTCGAATTAAAGTCAATTATGCAAAACTGGAGTTTAATAACTGGAAATTCAATCAGCCTAATGGGGAGCCAACCCCTAGACTCAGGTGAGTTCATTAGCTAACAGTTGTCGCTTGACTGGATATTGGCAAGCAATTATCGCATTGGGGAGTTGCTGATGGGACCCCTTGGCGCACTTACCAAATTTGTCACTTTGCGATAAGGTCGCCCCAGTGCAATGGCAAATGTGTGGCATTAAAACGGCACAAAATATGGGGCAGATGTTTAGAAGTTTTTGGCTTGTGCCATAAGTTGAAGGTGTCAGAGTCAAAGGCAGCACGATGATGGCGGTGGCGGTGGCGGCAAGAGAGAGCCGGCTGCTAAGCAGAGTAGACCCTAGCGTAAATGCTCATTATTTGCTGCATTTTGGTGTTACAGTTCTGCCTCGACGTTTTCTTTAAGAAAACCCCGCGCGCTTTGGCACGAGCTATGAGTATGATCAGCTGTGGCCGCTGCACAAGCGAAGGGGGATGAAAATATACCAGGTGGCGGTGGCGGCGGCGTCTAGTAGCAACCCCTAAGGCAAAAGCAGCGGCAAGGGCTGCAGAGAGAATCGTGAATCGAGAGTGAAAGATACAGAGAGAGAAAGATCGTCTTGAGGGCCGAACGCATTGGAAATTGTGCAAAATCGATTACAATGATTGCATTTGGCGACAACGGAAGAAGGAACAAGGAACAAGAAAAGCAAAAGGAATAGGGAACCGAGGCTGCTGTGCGCCGGGAACAATGCCAATGCGCCGGAAGAATAATGGCATAAACATTGGACGCATTCAAAAGCGGGGCAAGATGTGCGCCGAGGCGTTGAGACGCAGCCCGGTGTCCTGCACTGATTTTCCCTGCCTTGTCCTTAGCCATTGTTGGCGTGCATTGTTGATTTCTTGATTCTTTCGACAATTTTGCACAGCGCATTGCGCAATGATTGCCGCTAGGCTCCTTGGATAATGTGCCGTTAATGTCAATGTCCTGGCAGTAATTTATATGATTCTTCTGGACATTTGCTGCAAATGTCTCGTGCCGCTGCTGGCCCGGTGTGTCTGACAATGTGGTCAATCGCTGGCTGCTGTGCTGTTGCACAAATTTGCCTATTGTGGCATGGATGCAATCAAATGCCATTGAGCATGCCTCAAGTACAGTTGTGGCTCAGCTGCGCGTCGAGTGTGTTTAGACGGCAGAAGCTTTTGCAGCTGTCCCGGCAGCATTATGATTTATGTCACCCATGTAATCAGCGCTCGCACTCTGATTAAGCTAGCGGGTCATTGACTCTGCACAGGCAGCTGCACCCGTAGGCAGCAGCAGCATCATTGGTATCATCAGAGAGCAGCAGAGAGTACCGTATCAAAGTCGAGCACCAGCATGAGCCAGCACCTGCCTGTTACAACTTACAGGGGCCCGTGCCATATCCTGGGGGTTGCACGCCACAGATACAACCACCCCAAAGTGCACCACCACCACCAGATCCGTCCATAGCACCGGCAACACCACCCTCTGTCCGTGCAGCCGTTAGATTCACACATGCGCGTATCTGTATGCTGGTTTGCGCACTGTACTTGCCCGGTTTGTCAGGCCGAGGACGCAGACCACCACTACCACCACCACCAGCACCGCAACAGCCAGGATCAAAAGCTACACAGAGAGAAAAATCAAGAATAATTTGAACCATGCACTCCCAACTTCATATCTCACTAAGAACGAAATTGATATGTTTGTGAAGACAGAACTTATATTAAGTACAAGAAAAATCTAGATTCAAGTTTATGGGATATTCAAAAGAAAGTAAACTTATAATAATACCTATTAAAAATAGGTCAAAACTGGGTTAAGAACTTTATTTCATTTAGTTCGAAGTTTGTAGGGAAATACAGGATAGCCAAGTGTAAAGAATTCGTTTTTACATTTAATTTTTAATAAATTATTTTGATTTTGAGTTCATATTTTGAAGCAAAATTATCTTCGGATTCGGATCAATCCCAAAAACCATTTCACACATTAATGTTTATCATTTATAGATATTTAAAAAAATCCTAAAATTAATTCATTTGAATTTGATTTTAGAGCACCAGTTTTCGCCCAGTGTACAACCACGCCAATTAGAACATTTGCGGAAATGGCGTCCACTTGTTTTCATTTCGTTAGAGGGCCATAGAACCACCCCTAATTTCAAAGCGATATTATATTTGCGCAGGATCTAAGCGCACGTGCGCCTGCGCCTGCGCCACACTTTCGCGTATTGACTGAAAAAGGGATCTACTTATATACATACCCAGCTCACACACACACACACACACAGAATCATGAGCACACACCCTCTACAAGCGTTTTGCTTGATGTCCTTATGCCGGCATAACAATGCCACGGTTAATGCAAATACAATCGCATCCTTTCACATTGAAAGGTCCTTTTGTAACGCTGCATATTAACAATTTCGGATAAATATTTCAAACGCTTTTCATGCGGGCGCCGTACGTGCCACTCCTCGGTATTTCCGTAACGTTTTCCTCTATTCGTTAAGGAAAACTAGTGAAAATTGTATCCGGCACACGTGCCATATAACAGGGGCTACGATTTTGCTTATTGTCGCATGCTATTTTGTAGGGCGTGAGCTGGACCTGTTAATTTGCATATTTTTGAAGCAGTAATTTGAGTCATACTACCCATTATTACTGGCTCACCTTGAGCTTGCAATTTGTATATTAATAGCTTCATATACAATTGGGTATAAAGCTAGACTAGAACAGCTATTTGGTTTGGAAAACCATACTTCTTTGATGAAGGAAACGAAAATGCTGTAGTCGCATGTTAGCGACTTTAGGGGCCTGAAACATACACGAATACTAAATATACATATGTACATATATCCTGATTTTCCTATTTTAATTAACATCACATAGAATGTATCCTTTAAATAATAAGTCGGCAAGCCTACAGTCGATAGAAACCGACAGTAAGGAAGGAACAAGAAAATGCACAGGTAAAAAGGAAAACCTATCAACTTAACTTGTTAATTTTTATCAGTCGGAAAGGTTGTATTTGGATGCAAACGATAATAGAATTATCTAACAGAGAGACGTGTAAATATCGATTAACTTTGTTATCCTAATCAATATTATGTATTAAATTTACATATATTGTTTACATACAAAAATCTTTCGAAAGGGATAAAGGCTTAAGTTATCGACATTAAAAAAAAATTAAAATTAGTTAAAGTTAGAAATTAGTTAAAAAAGATAACTAAGATTAAATTTAATGTAACTTTGTTATTTTAATCTATATCGTAGTTACATAATTTTATTTAATAATATTTTATTTAATAACTTTGGAAAACGTATTAGGTAGATTATAGTCGTACCCCTTACCTTACCCTTTAAACTTTTTAATTCAATAAATAGCGGAATTAAAATGAACATTTCATATCATTAAAGTAATCATAGTTCGTTCTTTATGTCTTTCTTTTAAACAATTGTAAATTTCTATCTCTGATTTCAAAAAGATATATTTAATTAGCTTGCGCCCTCTCTTTTTCCATAAAAATATGATATAGTGCCAAGCACTCACTTCGTCTTTGTCCGTGGGCTTAAGCAGAGAACTGAGAACTGGGAACTGAGAACTAGGCATTCCAGAATTTTGGATCCGAGAGATACACAAAATACCGCATGAAATAAAAAAGCCAAGCAAACGAAGTTATTTTTAAGAAATTCAAACCTGCAGTGAGTGAATTATGAGCCAGTGCTGTCGAGGCTATGGGCGGCTGATGCTTGGCAAGCGACACACACACGCTGAAAGCGGGAATCGGGAATCGGGGAATTGGGAATCGGAGGCCAAGACTGTGCAGTAGAAAACTAGGTGTGATCGAAAGGAGAAGAGAGAGAGGAGAAAAAAAGACGAACAACAGCGACACCTTACACGATGCACAGAAGAACAGGTTGCAGCCAGAACAATAGGTAGATAAACTCACGTACTCATTATTGTTATTGTTGTTGTAGGTGTTGTTGGTGTTGTTGTTGGTGTTGTTGTAGGTGTTGTTGCTGTCTTGTTTCTAACATTTTGAAAATCTGCGCAATCTGCTTTGGTATGCACGGGCTACCATGCCTGGTCATGGGCAGGGTCTGTCAATATATCTCTCGGGCCTCCGCTGCTGATGATGAAGATCAGAGAGCGAATGGGTCGAATGGCGATGACTAGGAAATATTGCCTTTCCTAAGAAGGATTTGTGTCAGCAAACGTGACTCGAAACATAAAGTTGTGTGTGGAGTGTATGTCTGTGTGCGTATTTGATTGCTGATCCTTTTGTGTATGCTCGCATGTCTATTGTTTGAATAGTTAATTATGGGTTGGATCAGCGAACACTCCTTTAGAGCCTTACACTGTTTGGAGGCTACAAAAAAATCTCACTGTGCGCCGGCCTTTTATAGTACTCTGTTGGCACTTTTCCACTTTGTTTTAGGCATTTTTACCGGTAATTTGAAAATTATTTTTAGCATTTCTTTTTCACATTAGACTTAACTGCTCAACAACTGTGGCTTATCGGCGTAACGCCCACCCAACGGGGCGTGCCTTTGTTGACAACTACTGACAATGACTTAATTTGTTCACTTCATCATCTTGCTGATTATTATCGCTCACATATGGCCAGCGATGAGTAGGAAATGATATGATGGATCGACAGATTTAGGTGTACTTGTCGGTGATGACTGTAATTCAAGAAGTCCCATCAAACATCTTTGTCTTTCTCACAATGAGTTGAATATGCAATTGCCGGCCATTTGGCAGAGTATGCGGCACCATATAGATTTTCCAGCAAAGATCTAAGTAATCTCTTAATGGTATAAGAATTGACGATGCCCATCTGGAAAAATATACTATATCCTTTGAACAGTAATTATTTCATTGATATTATTGATTAAGCAAACAGCGCAACGTTTCTTATTTACTCTGCGAAATACCTACCAAGATAACCGATTTAATTTTGAATTTCGGTATAAGTACAAATATCAAAAATAATCAGTGAATTTATAGATCGGGATTCTTCTGTAAATTTACTTTCATCTTAGACTTTTATTAGGAACACATTCAAGAAACTTTACATTTTGCACTTAATCAAAATTTCTTCCCTTATTCTTGCTTATTGCAAATTGAAACCTAGTGAAAGCATTAACATTTGACATGGACCATTTGGCATTTTCGCCTTGCCAGTTTCAGCCCGGGAAAGTTTCATCCCACGGTTGCTCAACAGAATAAAAATGCACCCATGTCACATAAATAAAATTTGTATATGCGATTAAATTGGAAATTCAATCGTAATGCATTTGAAGACAACGCATAACTGTGCACAACGCTGTCAGTCAGTTTGTCAGGCAGTCCATCTGTCGCTGTGTCTTCAAGTCGATCGGTTGCATCCCTAAGAACCCTCCCAAGTATAATTCCTGGATGACACCAAAGACCAAGGCAGAGATGAGAAACAAAAGTGAGTAGGGGACAACTCGAGTCGTTCTGATAGACAAAATCTTGTCATAACTTTGATGTTGTTAGTAAAACAAAGCAATTGCTTTCCTCCATGGGCCCGTCAAGGTAACCTAGGTAGTCTCATCCCATCTGGGAATGGAATGTGCTTACCGAGGGGTGCACAAATTGCCAGCTGGTTGGGCGAGTGGGAAAAAGTTGTTGGGATTATGCAACATCAGCCACATCGATGCCATCTAATGTGCTGTGTAATGCCGTAAGACGTTGAATAATTGCTGGACCAGGACTACGAGTACTCGGCTTCTAAATGCACTTACCACTGCGGTTTAACGGAGCTTACTGATTTGACTGATTTGGATGCTTAAATTGCGTTGTACTCTGACGAAATATATGGCCTGCTGTCAAGTCCGATTTTCAAATTCTAAGAAACAAACTGCGCGTTAGACAACACACAAGATCGAGATCAGCTCGATCTACAAAACAGCTTCAGAGAGGCATGAATGAAATGCCCATCAGCGGACATGCACACATATTAATATCCATTGTCCCAGATCTGGTCAGGCAGACAAATAACAAAAGGGTTGCCCGACTACTCTCGATGTGTGGAAGGCTGCGCGAATGTAACGCGATAAGATCGGCACATCAATCCCAAGGAAATGCTATCCTTAAGAATGTTAATCAATTAATTACATGCTGTGTACACAGTGCCTTGCCTGCAAGGGGGACGCCTGCTGAAAGGGTTGCCATTGATTAATTTCCACATATCCCTAGGCTAATCTATAGATTGACTGGAAAAGTGTATTGTGGTCGCCCTAGACGCCTAGACGTGCATTACTAAAAATTAACTGACCAGTGGTCAGTTCCTGGGTCAGTCGCGTGGCGGTTATTAATGTAAACACACACAGGGGTAGGAGCGAGGCTAGGGTGTGATAAAGGGGAACTATAAACACATGCAGTGACAGAAGTCATCCAAATTGACTTTATAAATTATTGACTTTTTATGCATTAATATTAAATATTTATACTTGAATACATCCATTTATTTTAATATCGGAATTATAGATTCGGCAATTTAAAGTATTTATCCAAAATAAGTTGAGTTTCGTATTCTACATAGCTGACAGTCAAAAAATAATAATTTTCTAAAACAATTTTTGGGTTTGTTAAACTATAACACTTAAATAAAACATTCCAGCATCAAAAAATATGATTATTAAATGTCGGGTGAATGTTCTGAATATGATAATATTATAATTAGTTTTGAAAAGGTTTTTTGCCTTACGGTTTTTGTTAGCATCTTTGACTTCCCAGCGGCGCTGATTACCAATACGAAATGAATTACAAAATATTTCTATCGACAAAAATGAGTTGAAAATAATGGTGAGTTTCCTGCATTACTCGTAAAATAATATATTAAATTATATTATGAACTGAAATGAAAATTAAGTAATTTAATCAGTGTATGTTATGCCATTTAGTTCTGCATTATGTATTAAGTTCGTAAACGAGATTACGAAAGCTATTTTAAGTCAGTTATTAGTAGCACAAGGTCTCGGATGAGCTGATCTGCACTGTCATAAGCCGCAGACACTTGAGAAGTCAGGCATATAAAAAGCAGAGAATAAAAGAAACAAAGCAAAATAAAAAGGGAATATTAAATTGCCTGCTGTGTGGGAACCGAAATGCTGTGCAACATGTGACAATAACAATTTTTGCACTGCCTGCCAACAGAACCAGAACCCGTACCCGAACACAACCAAATTGCCAATGACTGTTTCATTGTCGGCACTTGTTTTGCAGCACATTGTGACCCAAATTGTTTGCAAAAACAAAACCATCAAGTGGCAATATGCCTAGCACAAGGCCCAACTTCTGGCCAGCCACTTGAGCGAGGACAATGCCAAAAACCTGCTGCTACTATTTAAATTATATAGAAAATTGCAAGTAAAACACAAACTAATTGTTGATAGACTCTCTGGGCATGTGCATTGATTTCGAATAGCCAAAGCAGAGGGGGGTGGCCATGGGAAACTCAAGTGGAATGTGGCAGACAGATGAGTTGCAGTTGCAGTTGAAGTGTCAGTAGGTCGGTCCATCTTATCGCTATATACAGTATATAATGTTATGACTCTGTCCTAGAAACCTACACTCGTATGCCAGCCATATCAGAATTGAATCGAAAAGCGCGCGAAATTTGTGCGACATGCAAACAAATATCTAAGCATGTCAAGAACATTGTTCGCTCATTAGGCAAAAAAAAAACCAACTACAACAACAATCTACTGTGTCCCCTCTCTACCTCCAAACAGAGCCCCAACTCAAAGTTGTTATTGCTGTTTGCCCACATACAATACCAACTTTTGTTGTGCTGCTGAGCAGAGCAGAGCGCTGTTGATTAGTACTTCCTGAGGCTGCCATATCATTCCCCCCATATAAGTATTATTTGAACATACCATACACATACCATACCCAACCGACATACGCCTATTTGTTTAGAGCTCTGCACACAATCAAACAAATGTCGCTCAAGCTTGAGCCTAGCTTATCAGCAGCTCCCAGAGCTATGGCAGTTAGAAGTTATAGCAATCGCATTCCAGCCAAGGGACACAGACATTGGGCACATGGTTTCGTATTCAGTAATACATCATATAGGGGGTTACAACAGAAATACTACACTTGCAGGTGTCATTTCCGCTTGCCTGCCCCTGCTAGGGAAGCGCAAAAGTCACCAAAAGCGACTTCAAGCAGGCAAAGGCATTTGTAGTCTTACTACAGCTAGAAAAGTTATTTAATGGATATGTTAGGTTATATACGACTCTAACTACACTTACAATATTATTTAAAAATTGTAGGAAATATAAAAATTTATAGATGTTTCGAATTTTACAATAAATATATCTACTGGAAATTTGTTTGGAAAACTTGAATAGGAAGTTATTTTTTACGTTTTTTAAGATCTCATACAAGCGCTATTTTAGTCAAATTTATATTCAAATTGCTTGCATTTTTAACACCAGAAGCATTTCCCAAAACTTAAAGCGGAATACCTAAATATGTTGGGGGTGTTTTCTGATTGTCCTAAGACTTTGAATCATCACATTTTGGCATAATATTTTAAAATATTTGCTTAGATTTAATTTACAGTTTGTTTTATTCGTGATGTTCTTAATTTCCCTGTGAATTTACTCCAAACTCCCACAATGGAAATGCAGTCTTTGCCACGTGACTGAAGATTGGTGGATATCTGAATTTTGGGTGAAATTTTTGTATCTTTTTGGGCACATTTAAACTCTGAACCCGGCAATTGATTGCCGGGGAGAAAGCTTCATTTGCTGAGTGTGTGTGAGTGTGAGAGAGTGTGTGTGAATGAATGCCTTCTCTAACATCGAAATGAATTGCTTATTTTGACATTTATTAAAGCTTTAAATAAAATTTATGCAGAGAATCAATTAGTGTGGCAGAGATGTGGCAGAGCTGGGGCACAATCATGAATGTGGGCAGCGGCAGCCGATCAGAACTCTGGATGGGCAGACAGGAGGTACTGAGGAGACTGAGGGGAAAGACGTTGGAACACACACAAGCGCAGCGAGGAAAAAGTCAAGTAACTAAAAATATTTCTCACAATCAGTTTGTAGAGAAGTTCGTGCGAGGGGGACAGGCAGAGAGGAGCGTACGAGACAGCTAGAGCCAAGGACTGCAGAGCAGACAAAATAGCAACAACAACAAGCGCTGTTGGCCAAGGCAGAGGAAGAGGCAAAGGCAACAAAAAAAGACAAACGGCGATAACAACAACAATGCAGATAGTCAGAAGAAGCGACAAAGACTGCAAGAAATCACAGTCAAAGCAACAGCAGAAACATAAACAACAAAAACAACAACAGTGAGGTGGAAGATAAACAGGCTCACAGACACACTCACACACACACAGACGAGTCCTGCTCACACACGCACACACATAGGCACACCGACTTCCACTCACACTACTTCAGTGATTTTGGCGCAAAAACCAAACAGAAATTCCTCTTTGCGCGCTCATTCCGTGCTCTCGTGCTCTTCACCTACTTCTTCGCTTTGCCCTTGCGCTGCATCTCGCTCGACTGCAACACGAAATCTCTGCGCCCGCCAAGGCTCTCTCACACACACACACACACACACACTCTTACACGCACACACACACACACACACACACATGCAGCCACTCGTGTTGAGGAATTTTGCGCGCACGTTGTCCTCGCTCTCATTCCCGCTGCCCCTGCCGATCCGCTGTGCTCGTGACACACACATACCACAAAACAGCAGGACTAATCGCTCTCTGCTATGTGCATGTCCTTCGGCCCCTTCGATCAGCTGATCGAACACATGTATGCCAGTGCACTATGGGCCAAATACCAGATTTTTTGGCATATATAAATAAGAATGAAGCAAATTTTTCAAATATAATTTTTATTGAGAAGAAAAAGGACTTGAAAATATTTATTTATTTTTATTTACATGTTTATTATTAATATTAATATTATTAATATCCACTGCAAAACTAACCTTAAAGTAAGCACGTGATATTCACTTGCAACGGCTGACTTTAAAGTTTAATCTATTTTTAATACATTAACATCAAAATATCGATAATTTGCATACTTGTAAACAACACATTAATGCCATAAAATCTGGTATTTTTCCCCATAGTGCAGTGTGCTCGTGTGTGTCAGTGTGTGCAGTCAGACCCTAGGGAACAGGATTGCATGAGAGCATTAAAACGGGACCGAGGGTCATTCCCCGCTCAAAGGCATGCCCATCCTTTTCTAGCAACGAGTAACTGTGTCCTTTGTGTGTGTTGGGGTACTCTTTCTGATCAGTATTTGTCTAAACGATTTTTGGGCCTTTCTTATGTGTTTATATACAATCATAGTTACCCAGTATATACAAATCTCTATATATCTCAGCCAATACTCTTCGTTCTCTCATTTCCCCTAATCTTGAGCTCGGTCTTCGTTAGTCTCGGCGGCCTAAATTCAGCGTTAAGTTCAAATACCTTGCAGACTAAGGCTGTCAACACCTTTGTCAATCTGCAATTCAAATTGCTGAATACCATGGGGGTGCCACATATTTATTTGCATATACATACATACATACCAGGGCCGGGTTTGAGCCGATCCGCTTTAAAACTCAGGTTCCGAAATTTTTTTAAGTTCAATCAAAACTTTTACCGAACTAGGCAATAACAGCAAACCTGAACCTGAACGAAAACCCAAAAAATTAAAGTACATTAACAATTTACATTTTTATTTAATTGATAAAAAATTATACCTTAACGAACCCATACCAAAACCCAAACAAATCTTTCGAGATGCTGGAGCAATTCTTCACTAAAACCATTTATTAAACGCGTTTCTAACCAGTACTTCAGATCCCTGATGTTTTTAGGACTTGCAACGTCAGTTTATAACATATGTACATGGTTCGATGCAGCACTTCGGATTTCCGACAGAATTTCTTGGGGTTTCGAACCTGATATATGCAAATCTTCAATGTATGTACATATGCAAATACATAATGTGCCCATAACTCACCTATCTATCAAATTGCCGTCTGTGTTTCATTGCACACTAATTGCAAGTCTTGTCTCAGACGTCGCTATGCGATACCTTTGTATGCACATCTTGCCCGCCCTAAGTGCCACACACACACACCATACATAAAGACCCAGTCCGCCTGCCCCTCCGCCTATTGGCTTTCGCGCGCGCGCGTAAAAGTATCTCAAACGCTTTTTGTATATTTTTTGCACACTTTTTTTTTTGTTATGTCGCTGCCGACGTCAGGCGCTTAAAAGAGAAAAAAAAGCGAATCTCAAACCTCACTTCTTGGAATTTCGATTTACAATTTAGTTCTTTACGTTCCTTCATTCTCTCCTTGTTGAAGTTTATTTGCTCTCGCTCCGCTCCCGCTGCTATTATGTCCCATTCACATTCGCATTCGCATTCAAGTTGTTGCTGCAATTTCAAAGTCTATCCCTGTATTGGTGTGCAGCCTATTCTTCGCTCGCAATCAAATTCGCCTCTTCTCATCTGTGTGAGTTTTTGCATACATTTTTGATTTCTTTCTCAGTTTGCCCTTTTTGCTTCTGCCGTGTCGCCGCACCGTGGTTCCTATTGAATAGCAATTAAAGCAACTAAGCTGAATTTCCGATGGTGTTGTAGCCGATTTCCATGAGCACAAATGTGTCCTACCATCCAAATGGCGAACCAGTTCAACCAAATAACGAACCAGTTCACGTCATTTGGATAATAAGAGCATTCCTTGCTATAGCTCGTAAAAATACCAAATCCGAACCAGCTTAAATCAAAATGTCAATTTTATTCAACATAAGTAAATATTGATTTTAGTTAATTAGAAACAATTATCTTTGTTGGGTATTTTGGGCCTTGTTGGATTTTTGTTGATATTGTTGTTGCTTTCCCTTTGTTGGGTGGGTTATTACGGCCGTTTTGTCCTATGACAAGAATAACATTTGGTTTAGATTATTCTTTCATTTTCCTCCTACGCGTTTCGGCATATTTTATGCCTTCATCAGGGAGTCTGTTTTTTTATATTATCGTTACGCTTTTACTTGAAAAAACATTTAATGAAACAATTGAAGTTATTTATTTATACTTTGAGATGTTCCAATTTAAGTTTTAATTTATTTGTAAACTTTGAAATGCTAGATACATTAATCTCATTTTAATTCTATTTTATTTAGTCCAATTACCAAGTTGAATTATGTATTTATAAAACAGTTTGAACCTGTTCTTTGGAACATATTTACTGCATTTTTTGAGTTGGCAGCCCTGATTTTTTGTAGCTCTATAAATTATATACATAACTCTTGCTTGATGCTTTTCAATATTTAATTTAGTTTGTAATGTAATTAAAAAATAAGTCATTAAACAAGCTGAATAACTTTTGCGGTCTGTCATCAACTTTGTACCACTGTTTCACACTATGAATGAGCTTGAGCAATCTTATTTCTCTGCATATTTTTTAACTTGTTCAAAACCACTTTATGATTTCTGCGTCCTTTTTACTCGTTGTTTATTCTTTCAATAAGATGATCCTCTTCCTGCTGCAGCACAAAAGCAAAGCAAAAGCCCGAAACAAATTCGAGAGAATGAAACCGTAGCTCATTTAGCTTTGCAGCGCATTTTCACTGTGCCTGGCAACTCTAGACAAGATCATATGGTTCGCATAAAAGACACACATACAAATATAAATTTACATATTGTACGATTGGGCAAATTGTGTGTAAACATAGCAGAAAATATATATAAATGTAAGATATTCCCGATTCCCGAGTGTAAAAAATGTGGAATAGTTATTCCTTCCTCCAGCGCAGGAGGAGGAGAGCACTGAGACAGGCAGAGGTGCCCCCTTGGGCTCCCGCGGGACTCGCTGCTGCATGCATAAATATTAACATGTATGTATGTACATATGTACAGGTATGTATGTATGTACGCACATCGTAAGTAATGCCATTTTTGCTTTAACTTTGCCGCGGCTGCCCACACACACGCACACACTCTCACACACACATACAACTGCACTATGGACACACGCAGCCCAGGGAGCGCTGCTCATTTAACGACATCGGCGTCTGCGTCTGCAGAACACAAAAGAGACACGCCCCGCCCCACCGCCCCCAGCACAGTGTCGATCATATGACTGGGACCGGAGCGCACTACGACTACCTGCTGATGGAGTTGCTTGCGGGAGGGGGTGGTGCGGCGGGGGAAAGCGGTGCGGAATGCGTGGATCTCACATTATTACCTGCGAACGACACAATCGATGCCGATCAGTGCTGCCGCTTTGGACATTTTGTGGCTAAGTTTTAGTCGTTAAGCTTGAAACAAGTGATTTATTTTTCAAGAATAACATAATTGGCGGTACAAATCATACGGACACGCCCGACTTTAGAGTACCCTGTACCCTATATTTGAAATATAATTTTATAAAAACGTCACACGAAACGTAGCAGCAATGCTTCTTCTTACTAACGCTGACACAGAGCCAGCGAGGCAAAGCCTTCAATATTATTTCTTTAATAGCTTCTGTGTTGTCAATACTACGCGTGTTATACAATTTTTTATGTGGAAGGCGTGGCATCCAACATTGGATCTGTGTATTGTATATGAATATATACTTTGATATTCTATATAATTTAAATTTAGAAGCCAAAACTCTGGCAACACTGATTCCGATGCCGAAGCCGATGCCATCGCTCGTCTACGTCTTGAATTCTGCTTAAAGATTTGCACGCTGCTTCAGGCTCTGCTGCAACGCGAATCACATATGTTTTTTTCTCAGTCACCTTGCTCGGCTCCACACGATTGCCACTCGGCCCCCACTCGGCTGTCTGCTTGGCGCTCGGCGTCGCGGCTCAGTCCGCTATAAAAGCTCGCGCGCCAAAATTTGTGGCTTCAATCGTGCTCTGGTTGGCATCGAGTATGTTACATATATGATAGCGAGAGGGGAAAGTGCTGAGCTACCTGTTGCGATCGTTCGCTCCAACTGCAGAGATGCCCTAACGATTTTCCGACTTGTCTGCTTTGCTCTTGCTCTGGCTTAAAGGGATATGGGAAATGGGAAAAATTCTGCAATACATATGTACATAGCTCCCGCTCCCGCTCCCGCTTCGTCCTCTCTCACTGGGCTCGCACACCGTTCTCTCTCTCTTTCGCTGCTCCTGCTCCTGCCAGCAGTCCGTTATGCTCACTGCTGCTCACACAAAAGAGCAGCGACGTCGGCAGCGACGCGCCGCCAGCAGCGGGGGTTGCACTGAGCCGGCCGCTCTTTAAAACCAGCTGCGCTCGGATCGAGAGCCACATTCGTTCTCTGTTCGTCGTCGGGTCAACATCTGCGCTTCGCAACGAGCTGCCTGCGTCGGGAAGTGCAAGTAAATTTGTGTGTGTGTGCGAGCGATTGGAAATACTGGAATACAACAAATTCGAAACCAAACACGCAGCACACAAAGTACATGCAACAATTGCAACAAAAGCAACAATAATGTTAATGCGGACTCAATAATGCCACAACAACTCTTAAATATGCAACACAAATGCAATATTAGTTTATAACAATTAGTATATAGCAACAAATGCAAATGCAACTGCAACAAACTGGAAGGACTACAAAGTGCAACAACAACCAAACGAGCTAAATACTCTCTCTCCCTCTCTAACTGTAAATGTGTGTGTGACAATCGCTGAAAACGCGCGAAAATTGTGTTTTAGCAATTTTTCCAAGAACAACAACTTTCGTTAACCAAACGAAACGCAACATAACAAGCAACAAAACAACACAACACACGTACAACATGCTGTGGGAAACAATTACCGAAGAGAACAACATGGAATGCAACATCAGGTAAATATTGCAAACGATCGCAAGCAAATTGTTTTTGTGGAAAATGGAAATGAAGTAGGCAAAGGGAACGAACTTGCAACTAAAGAAAAGCACAAGTAAACTACGTGTGAACTTGAACAGTAAATACAGCAACAGCAACAACAACAGCAAAACAACAATGACAACGCAACACAAAAGCAACAACGGAACAACAGCAAAGCAAAGCAACAAAAAAGCCGTCGACTGCGCTGCCGGCTTGACTCTTCAACAAAAGTAAGAGTATTTTTTTTTTGCACGCTCCACACGAACGTACAATCAGTGTTGCCATTTTCTTAAAGAAAATGCTAAAAAAAAATTATTCAAAAACAGCAGGAAAAATGCTTAAAAAATTCGTACGATTTTTTTATCTCCTTAATATCGCAGAAAAACAACAAAAATAAAAATTTTAAATCTGCATATTTCCAAAACAAACTTAGAGATTTACGAAGTTTAATAGAAATGGCATAATTAATATCGAAAGATAATAAAAGATTCAGAATTGTAAAAAAGAAAAAATGCTTTTAAGGTTACAGTTAATAATTTCATTCAAATTTAGGCTCTTATAAACAACAGATCTACAATTGCTTATTATTGCTGCATAAAAATAATTTTGTAATGATAAAAAAACAATTGAAAATACGGGAATACCGCTTCTACAAACAAACAGCCAGATTCGACGGGAAAAAGGCGTATTTGGCAGCACTGCGCACGACACGTTTTTTTCGGCTTTGTGGCGCTCAGCTGTTGTTATTGTTGTTGTTCTTGCTGCCTTTGCTTCATTCATTAAACCGGCTTCCGCGAAGCTCGAAGCTCCGTCAGGCTGCCCCAACAAAAAAACAGCAACAAAAATAAAGATTTTTTTCTTCCGCTCTTCGTTGTTGTCGCTGTGTTGTTGTGTTTTATTGTGCCGTTGCGGTCGACGTCGCCGTTAGCGTCATTGCGCCTTGCGTGACCCAAAAGTGCAGATGCATTGGCCCGCCGCTGCCCCTGTCTTGCCCTTGTCTTACCTCCACCTTCGCCGCTGCAATAAAAATAAGAACAAAAAAAAAAAACGAAAACAGTTCGAGCAGAACGTGCGCAAAAGGGGGAATGCCGCTCGAAGAGAGCGGAGAGCAGCGCTAAGAGAGCACGCAAACAAATGAAATGCAGCGAAGAGAGGGCGGCAGGGTTGCCAAATTTGTTCAAGAAAAAATAAACAAATAAAAATTTGCTAAATATTTCTAGCTAGAGAAATAGCTGACAAAAAGCGGAATTTTTATTGAAAATTTACGCTTTTTACAGTTTGATAGATTTTACAAAAACAGCCAGATCTGGCGTGAAAAAAGCGCATTTGGCAACAGTGACGTGCGTATTGCAAGTTGCTTTTGCTTTCTTCCAGTTTTCTAATTTCCAATTTACACAACGGAACAACATAAATAACAAGAACAGCAACGTGAGTGGCACTGGCATTGTGCAGAGGCAACAACAACCCCTAACATGCGCTGCTCTTTGTTGTTGTTTTGTTTATGTTGTAGTTGTTGTTGTTGTTGTTGTTGCAACACCAACGCTTATATTTAGGCTGCGGGTTTAATGACCCGCGCAAGACGATCAGTTGACTAATCCGCTCTCTTCCTTGCTCTCTTTTGTCTCTCTCTTAAATCAATAGCAGCGCCAGCAGCAACAGCCGCAGCAACAACAAGCGCAGCTCCACACGCCGCGCGCTGGGCGACGACCTCATGCCCATGGATGCGGAGGAGGCGCTCTCCTTCTACGAGGACGAGGCGCTGGTCTTGCCACAGCAGCAACAGGAGCGGGCTGTCAGTCCCGAGCTGCTGGGTCTGCTCTCGCCGGAGGGTTCGCCGCAGCGTTTCCAGATTGTGCAGCAGCCCAAGCTGCCCATGACGATGACGTCATCAGCCAGCGCTGGCAATCCCGACAGCCTGACGCCGGCGCGTGGCTTCCGCATCTTCAACAGCCTGTCGTCGACGGGCTCCATGGAATCGAGCATGGATGAGGAGTATCTGGAGCTGTTCGAGATGGAATCCTTTGCCGGGCTGGAGCAGCAGCAGCAGCACCAGCATGTGGCACATGCGTCGCAGCAGGCGTCGCTTGGTCTGCCCAGCGGCCTGAACTCGCTGATCAGCGGGCAGATCAAGGTGGCGCCCAAGTCGCCGCAGGCGCTGACCATGATGATGCGGCGGCCATCGGTGCGTCGCTGCCTCAGCCTGACCGAGACGAACAGCAATCAGCTGACGACACAGCAACAACTGCAACCAAAGACGCCAGAGACTGTCCGGGATTGCTTCAAGCGTCCCGATCCCCCCGCCTCGGCCAGCTGCTCGCCCATACTGAGCAAGCGGCATCGCTGCGTCGAGAAGGAGAACTGCAACATGGCCCTGCCCATGCCCACACCCGCCCTGCCCCCACTGCCCGCCTCCCAGCCCACGCTGCGCAAGTGCATGTCTCTGAATGATGCAGAGATCATGTCCGCCCTGGCGCGCTCCGAGAACCGCAACGAGCCGCAGCTGATCGGCGACTTCAGCAAGACGTACGCGCTGCCCCTGATGGAGGGGCGGCATCGGGACCTCAAGTCCATCTCTAGCCAGACGGTGGCGCGTCTGCTGCGAGGGGAGTTCGAGGAGCAGGTGGCCAGCTACCGCATCATCGACTGCCGCTATCCCTACGAGTACGAGGGCGGGCACATACAGGGGGCGCTGAATCTCTACACCCACGAGCAGATCCTCGAGGAGTTCCTGACCCCGCCGCAGACTGAGCTGCAGCAGCAGCAGAACGACCAGGCGGGACCGAAGCGCAACATCCTCATCTTCCACTGCGAGTTCTCCTCGGAGCGGGGGCCCAAGATGTCGCGCTTCCTGCGCAGCCTAGACAGGGAGCGCAACACGAACGCGTATCCGGCGCTGCACTATCCGGAGGTGTATCTGCTGCACAATGGCTACAAGGAGTTCTACGAGACGCAGGGGGAGATGTGCCAGCCGATGGCGTATCGCCCGATGCTGGAGCCCGCCTACAATGAGGCGTATCGTCACTTCCGGGCCAAGTCAAAGTCGTGGAATGGCGACGGGCTGGGGGGCACGACGGGACGCTGCAAGAAGTCCCGCTCCCGTCTCATGTTGTAGTTAAAGAATAAAGAGAATGGGAGCAAGAGAAAGCGCAGAGAATTCTTGTAAATAGAAGAGAACTAAAGCTATTTATTTGATTTGAGATTCTTAAGTTGATTTTGTTGATTTTCGTTTGTTAATTTCGTAGCTTTAAGTCGTAGTTTTAAAGCCCCTGCCCCGCCCCCTTCCCACCCACTTCACAAATTGACAATTTTGATTATTTTGGTAACTTATTGTTTTCTATGAAATTATTGATTTAGTTACAATTTATTAGATGTTTAGCTCAAATTTTTAACTTAACAAAAATGTGCATTATAATCTAAACAAAACGATTTCATGTCGTAAATTCGTAAGTGTCCAAGACCCCCCCTCCCCTTCACCGCCCCCTCCCCATCTAGTTGATAAGCTCATAAAAAACCGGCTAAAACTCGATTCACACTATTTACATTAACATCTTCATTAGCTTACGTTGTAGAAACTTATTTTAAGAGTTGAAAGTTACAAACTTCTCCGATAGGTACAATTTACGCTTATTATTTGTTTAATCTTATGTAATTTAACCCCTAAGATTACGCCCCTGCCCCTGCCCCTGTCCCCGTTGTCAACCCAAACAACTTTTTAATGTAAAGTTTACTTTAAGCAAAGCTTATTTTTGCATCAAAAAAGGCAATATTGAACAAAGACGTACATTTTAAATATATGGAAAAACTCAGAACTGAAACCTTGCGCTGTTTTTTTATTGGGGAAATTATGCTAAAATTGGGAAATTCTGTTTAAAATCTTTGATTGAAAAACAATTTAAATCAATTTATTTATTATAATAAATAGCAACTATGCAATAATGTTGCGGTTATCTTGATACCCACTCTTATCGATATATCCGATATTTTGGGATTATATATAGATAATTATCGATACTATAATAATAAAGAATATAGACATTATTTTAACATAAACAAAGTAATTTAATTGTCAAATTATCTGGGCTAAAAGTTTCCATTATTATTTTATTTTTATAAAATTAAATCCAGTTTCACCAACAAGCTGAGACACCAACCGCCGCACTCAGCCAAGTTACACACCTTGCGCTGTTTTAAGTTCAACAACAAATATACCATTTATGCTCTCTTGTTTTATTTTCAGCCCGCAGTGAACATGACAGCGCTAGTTGTTTTGCACTAATTCGTAACGAACAATAGATGGCACTAGTACAAACTTTATCGCACACACACACGACATGTCCCACTGATGGCGCCACTGCGCTGTTAACAGTTTTCTGTTACTTCAAACTGTTAGCTACCTAGACTATGCTTAAAATTTCTAATTCAGCTAACCTTTTTCATCAAAACCGTTAACCCTTACTTCAATTAACAATGTCCAATTAAATTAACGATTTTATTACAAAATGCATGCAAATTTGGTAGATCACATCCATTTATTGCTCTAGAATGATTATTGTAAACAATTACTGTTGGTACTTAACAGAAAAATTCAAATTTTATGTTGTCTAAAAAACAAACGAAAAAATCGTTTCAATCGAATTTTTGCATTATAAAATCAGTTTTTATGACTTGAACAGGCGCATTTCAATTATTAACAACTGTTTTCTTTAACTAAATTCAAGCAACAGCCAAACGTTGAGCAAATTGGCTTTTAAAAATGAAAAGCCTTGCAAATTCTTTTAAAAGATTGCAGTCATAAATTGAACATATTTTGTAAACGTAAACTGAATTAAATTTAATTTTGAATATCTAAATACATTAGGAATACGTATCTTAAATAAGTAAATAGATTTAAAGCCATAAGAGAGTATTCTAAATGTAAAAATCTAGCTAACAGGACACAGAATGTATATAAATAAATTGCTCATACGACACGTTGTGCTCTTTTTAAAGATTTAAGCAGCTGCAGACAGTCGAGGAATATTCACGTTGCTGTTAATTAAGAGTCAAGCATTAATCAAATAACTGGCAATTAGTATTAACCACATTTAAGGCCGGGCTTAAGTGCGTCTGATTGAATGCGAAGCAAACAGCTTAAAGACAGCCAAGGGCCTGGCCAAAAGGCGCTATGAAAGCCACGTATAAAGCATATAATGCCACACGTTGAGCTGGCGTTGTCTTCACTGGGGCAAATATTACATTTTATTACAATCTGCGGCACAAGAGCACTTAAAACACAGATAGCGAATGACACTTGGACACCGCTGTGCAACGCTCGCAACGCACAGTGGTACCATACGAAAAAAATAAAAAAAAACCTAAATTGAAATTTTAAAATTTAAACATCTTATAAATAAATAGGACTTTTGAATTAAACATTTTTTTGTGTGACTTCATATAATATAAAAACGTATTTAAAATAAACGCGAATATCTTTGAACTATCGTTTTCCCAGGTATTATACTTAATTTAAGCCATTTCACTATTTGAATATTTCTAAAATAGTCTGTTGTGAAGGTTTTTTGTTTCCCCGCATCATATTTGTTTTAATCAAGGATATTTAGATTAAAATCAATATAGAATTATTTACCTTTAGCCGCCTTTGAGTAATAATATTTTAATCAGAATGCCGTTCGCAGAGGAAACTTTCTCCTCTTTAAGAGACCAACTATTAAAGTTAAACTATCTTGGAAAATTAGAATTGCATTAAAATTTGCACCGATCTTTTCTATGGGAGCTGTAAAATATAGTTGGCAGATGTAACCAATTTTCTTATTAATTATTTGGAATAATTTTTTAGATTTTTAATATCTCCACTAAAATTATTTTTCGCATACTTGCATACAAGCCAGACCACTGTGCAGCGCTCGCAACATTGGCAACATTGGCATTAGCAGCTACAGGCTGCAGGGTGCCAAAATGCTGCATGCTGTGAGCGTTTGTGTTTGTTTTCCTATGTGCCATGCCCTCTTATCTGTCCCTCTGCCCCCCACCCCGCTGTCTGTCCCTCTGTTCGCCTGTCTATCTGTCCCTTTGTCTGTCCGTCTATCTGGCTAAGAGCGTGGGGTCGCTTCAAGTGCAGCGAAAACGGGTTAATCAGCGCAATTAAGGTCAAAAACACGTTGGCGTCGTCAACAACACGTTACATGCCACCATGTGGCAGCCACTCCTCACGCTCTCTCCCCTCCCCCGACTCTTAGCCAAGCTGCATAAAAATTCAAATTCAAAATTGCGCATACGACGCGTGAGCCCTGTTGTAAGGCAACAACAACAACAGCTGCTGCCCGCTGTGCCTGTGTCTGTGTGTGCCTCTGCTTGTGTAACTGTGTGCGTGCGCTCTCTTCACATGTGTGTGTGTGTGTGTGTGTGTGCTTGATAAAGGTTCTTCAGAAGCTCAGACTGCGCCGACGTCGACGCCGACGCCGAAGCACGAACCGCGCTCTCGTTTAAGCCGCCGTCGCTGCTGCGACGCTCAAAAGCTGCATTGTGTGTGTGTGTGTGTGCGTGTGTGTGTGAGCGTGCGCCTATAAGATAGGAGCGCAGAGCTGAGCAAATCTTCAGATTGTCGCCGACCGTCAAGCGGTTCGCACTCGTCTTCAGCAGCTTCCCTCCAACTGCGACTTCAACTCTAACTGCGGCTGTGGCTTCTGCGCTTAACGGTGCGTTCGGTTTGTGATAATTTTAATAATTTGGCAGCTGTTGAAAGCAAAAACAAAGTGATATATAAAAAAAAGCAGGTATTATGTATATAAAATATGGTATGCGCTCAATTATTAAGAAAGCAAAAGCTGCGCAAACTAATTATTCTACTAAGCAGTGAAAACATGTTTTTTTGCAGATCTGTTTTGTTATTGTGTAGTTAAACTAAATACTTACAATAAATAAAGTAAATACTCTAAATAAACATTGCAAAAAATAAGAAATAATAAAATACTCAAGTACTAAATAAATAACTAATTTTTTTTTAATAAACAATATATAAAACAAGATAAATAAAATAATACAAATGGAAAATAAATAAAAATGACCAATTTCTAATGTAGATTCCATTAACTTTATTTGTTTAAAAAAATTTACAAAACCGTAGAGAATACTATTAATTAAATAAATAAAACTAAATAAAGATAAACCGTTTAATTAAATTTGGCACAAATTTGTAACCAATGAAGTAGCAGCTAAGCGCTAAATAAATAAAAAATTAAAAAAAAACAAAAAAATAGAATAGGAAATGTCTACAAAATAATAAATAAAAAACCCTAATAAAAAATATTCATAAATAATGAAGCATAAAATAATATAAAATACATAAAAAAGCCAAGCAAAATGTACACATAATTAAACCAGTTAGAACGAAGCAGATCAGTGGGGCGGAAGGCTACAGTCAGATGTAATCGACAATAGGAAACCCCGTACTTTGTATTTCAATTCCAATAAAAATTACAATAAATGTCTGGTTACAACTACGATATGTATATAATTTTCACATTGATCACACGTATCATTTTCAATTACATAGAATTGTTACAAATTGTAAGCTATTTAGACACTTTCTAGTATTGCCAACCAATATCCAGGGAATGTTCAATAATTGTGCAATTGCACTTGTCAAAACGCCCAGCCATTAAAAAATGTGTTAACATATTTGTATATATAATCACAGTTAACACTCGTACTTTCGTAATTCTATATTCAAGTGTTATTAATAAAAACAATTTGCAGCTGTTTTTTAATTGTTTTACTTAGTACAGAGCACTATTAAAATAAATATTTATTTGTTTTCGAATTTATTTTTCAATTGCTTGCGGTTAACCAGTCACTTATTATTCGCTCTCATTTATTTTGCTTTAATGAGAAATGTTTTTTCTTTAATTACTTTTATACTTTCTTGAATATTTAACTAAGATTAAAATCTGCTTTTTAAATTAGTGATATTACAACACAGTACATTACAATTCATTTTACAAATGAATGGTTTAACTACTAATTTGTAATACTTACTTATTTAAAACGATAAGTCAAATCGGGTCTGGAAAGGGGTTAATAGGCAAATCTTAGAAAAGAGTTATAGCTAAGTTATGATTTGCTTCTGATAAAAGTTTGGAATATGATTAGAAAATTACTGCATTCACTCATCTTTACATGCTTATCTCCATCAAACTAGATAAAGACACCAATATGATCTGAAATTTCATAAAATGAGCACACGCTATTAACAAGCATAACTTGATAAAGATAAGGTCATATAAAGAACAGGTCACAATGAACGTTAAACAAAAAGCCACGACGCATAAATCTATCATAAAAATGTTCAAAAATATTATAAAATTTAAAATTTTTTAAATTCAAATCAAAAATAACTGAAAATGCAAAAAATTATTTTAGCTTTAAGTTCGAAGCACAATGCAGCAAATTTCTACTGGGCACAGAATAGTGAAATTGCAAAAATCTGCAAATCAATTAAGTGTTATAGCAATATTTATAGACGGAACTGGGTTCAATTAAAAAGTCAATGTCATGTGCTAAGTAATTCTCTGTTGTTCACTTCAAATCAGTGCATCGAAGTGAAAGAGCGTGAAACTCGCTGATGGCGATCACATTGATTATGAAAGTATCGAGAATTTAATTAAGTATTCAAATTGCTTTCACATCTAGCTCTAGCCCGTGCTCGATACATGTTTAACTGAAAGTTAAAGACTTGACAAAGGCTATACAGATATATGGGTGTATGGTAATCATAGGGTTCATCGACCTGGCACCCACACCCCGACCACGTAAAGCCCACGCTTCTCTACACACATACATACATATTTTGCATAAATAAATACGCATACAACATATGAATTCACATGCATATGTATGCGAGTGTGGAGTGTTGAGAGTCTTTAAAACGAGTTGGGTCACAGCTCACAGCTGGAATATCCAGTTGGGCTGGTCTCTTCCGCTGCAGCTTTTGAGCCTTGCCACAGATCGGATGTTCTGCTAGAACGTGCTGCAGTTGCAGCTTCAAAGCTTGACCCAACAGTGTTGCCATTTGCGCTTTTTTTTGCCAGTTTTGGCGGTTTTTTGTGACAGCGGACTGCACAATATGTAACTCCATTTTTACCTTATCGGATTTCAACCCAAACAGTTTGAATCCTTTAGCTAAACTAGCCAATACCAAAACAAACTACAAACCAACCTAAATTAAGTTATTCAAACATATGGAAAGTTTAAACTAGGTATTTTGGGTTCTCCGACAGACTTTCTAGTGTGTTTCCAACCCAACGTCTCATTCAGATTAAATTTGAAGCAAACAAAGGGCAAATAATAAGAAACTAAACCCGAATCGAGTTCAAATCAATATAATTAATTAAATTTTAAACCTTTTAAAAATTGATATAAACAACGATAATAATGTACATACAATTTTTAGCATAAGTCAAGATTTCATTGATTAATTTCCATCTATTGTACTTGTTATTCATTTTATTATATATATATAATAATAATAATTTTATTTTATTTTATTCTACTTGGTTTTTACTTTTTCTGTCTGCTAATCATATTCTCAACACTGGGGCTCAAGCGAATGCAGTTTAAACTGCTTATGGGAATGCAAGTGTTATTCATACATAGGCACAAATTGAAGATCAGTTGAGGGTGCGGGGGGCAGCGGAGGCGCATAATGGTGTCTATGCCGTGCACGTGATTCGAGTGCTTCTGATGAGTGCTCAAAATGCAACAGACCCGCTGAGAATAATAACAAAGAGTGTATAAACATAAATTAAAGTTTCATTGGCCCAGACCTTAATACTGCTACGTGTGTAGCATGATCAAAAAGCCAAACATGTCGAACGGTTAAAACAACAGATTTGCATTAAATACAGCAAATGGCTATAAAAACAATAACAAGCAGTACGCATGGGGCAAATCAGTCGTACGGAAGGCTACAGTCGAACGTAATCGACAGTGGAAGACCCTGTACTTTGTGTTCCTATCACTCAGCCACAAGCAAATGGTTACATATTCGCTGTTTCTTATCCGATCATTATGCAGCTTTCAGCATCGATGAACTATAACATAAGCTACGTACAGCCCAAATTTCAAGTCGGTAGTTTTAAAATTGTAGCTGCTGTGGTTTATTTGCAGTTAGCGGGAATTGGAAAAGAGGTATCAAAGTTTTTAAACAAATTTGGTCAGCGTACAGTATAGGAGAACCTACATACAAGAAATGGTGTCTTTAGCTCAAATAGGTCCTAAGATCTATGTATTTTTTATGAACAAAAGATAGATGGACAGACAGATGGACATGACTTAATCGGCTTAGCTTGTAGTCAGAATATACAATACTTTGTATAATAGGGTCTACTACGATACCTTCTGGATGTTCTACACATTTTTCATTTGCACTAACTTAATATGCCCTTTTATACTTTTTTAAGTACAGTGTCTAATTGTTCCAACAATAACAATAAAAGCAAAAAAGCAAAAAAATTGCTTATTGCTTGCTGTTTTGCTTTCCGTTCCGTTTGCTTTGTAAATTGAATTCGAACATTAATCGCAAGTGATTTGGTTAATTGAGTTTAATTTGCGCTCTGCCATTACCAGGGTTAACATGAGGCTACAACTGTTGCTTGTGGTCAGCGCCGTGCTGGGCCTGACTGCGGCCACCTCCAGCTCCAGCTCCAGCTATGGCTATTATCGTCTGCCCACTGCTGTGCGGCCCCAGAAGTACCATCTGCGTGTGCTCACCCATCTAGAGGATCCAGAGAAACTACGTTTCGAGGGCAATGTGAAGATCCTGATCGAAGTGCTGGAGAACACCAAGAACATAACGCTGCACGCCAAGAATCTTACCATCGATGAGGCCCAGATCACGCTCAGAGATACCTCCAGTGCCAACAAGAAGAACTGCATCTCTGGCACCGAGGTTAATCCCACACATGACTTCTATGTGATGAAGACGTGCGAGGAGCTCTTGGCCGGAGAGATCTACGAGTTGACCATGCCCTTTGCGGCCGATCTCAATCGCCAGCTGGAGGGCTACTACCGAAGCTCCTACGTGGATCCCGTGGCCAATAAGACAAGGTGAGTTGAAGTTAATAACAACAATGAAGCTCAAAGATTCCCAAGTTGGGCTACCATTATCAATAATCATCAATACTTATTATATCGAAAATTGTTTATTTACTTACCTGCTTAATTGGTATACAACATCATTTAACATTACAATGATTATTACACGTGCTGTCGGCTCAATAGCATCTGCTTAAATTTCATTAATGATTCATTATAAATCAAAAGTATTGCCTTTTTAATTTCGATTTAATACCTCAATAAAAACAATTGTTTTTTTCGGGTGAAAAATGAGTCTTAAGTGTATAAAATCAAAAGTGTTTATCTTATTGATACGCTTAATTTTGAACACAAAAGGGGAGAAAATATCTGTTTTGCATTATTATTAATGCAAATATTAATATATATATATATATATGTACATATATTGATAATCAATAGGGACATGCTGCAGTAGGGCGCAACCGACAGTAAAATACTCATTAAATAGCTTTGCTAAGGTCAGCAGTTAAAGGTTTTGAGTAGATTATAATGTTAGTCTGTAATTTAAAAAATATATTCCCGACAATCAATAGATAATGAAAATATACAAAGTCAAATTATAACAGATAAACAATTAAATTGTATCTGTATAGGGTATATTTCAAGTAATCGTAACAATTAATTCGGATATACATTATTAGTTTTTTTATGGATTAATCCAAAACTATGACAACCTTAAAACTTTTTGCCTAATGTTTATAGCATAAATCTTGATCTAAGAATTTATTTAATCATCTTACCTACATATTTTGTTTAAATTTACTTCAGATGGATTTCCATTACACAGTTCGAGCCAGCATCGGCCCGTCTGGCCTTCCCCTGCTTTGATGAGCCAAATTTCAAGGCGCCTTTTGTGGTCACACTGGGCTACCACAAGAGATTTACGGGTCTCAGCAACATGCCCGTTAAGGAGACCAAGTCCAAGTGAGTTTTTGACTGGCTTGACAGCACATAAGTAGCAGTATATACTTATAATTTGATATGGCCTTGCAGCGATCAAATTACGGATTATGTTTGGTGTGAATTTGAGGAGTCAGTGCCGATGTCGACGTACTTGATAGCCTATTCGGTTAACGATTTCTCATTCAAACCCTCCACGCTGATGAATAGCACACTTTTCCGTACCTGGGCACGTCCCAATGCCATCGAGCAGTGTGACTATGCCGCTGACTTTGGGCCCAAAGTATTGCAGTATTACGAGGATCTGTTTGGCATCAAGTTCCCGCTGCCCAAGATGGATCAAATTGCCATTCCAGACTTCAGTGCCGGCGCCATGGAGAACTGGGGATTGGTCACCTATAGGGAAATAGCTTTGTTGTATTCGGCCGATCATTCGTCGCTGGCTGACAAACAGCGTGTGGCCTCCATTGTAGCTCATGAGCTGGCCCATCAATGGTTCGGCAATCTGGTGACCATGAAGTGGTGGACCGACCTGTGGTTGAATGAGGGTTTTGCCACCTATGTGGCTAGCTTGGGCGTGGAGAACATTAATCCCGAGTGGCGTGCCATGGAGCAGGAATCGCTTAACAATCTGTTGACCATCTTTAGGAAAGATGCCTTGGAGAGCAGTCATCCCATTTCAAGACCCATCGAAATGGTGGCTGAGATATCCGAGAGTTTTGATCAGATCTCCTATCAAAAGGGCTCCACCGTTCTGCGCATGATGCACTTGTTCATGGGCGATGAATCCTTCCGCGCCGGTCTTCAGAACTATCTGCAAAAGTTCTCCTACAAAAATGCCGAGCAGGACAACTTGTGGGAATCGCTGACCCAGGCGGCGCACAAATACCGTGCTCTACCCAAGAACTACGACATTAAGAGCATCATGGACTCATGGACGCTGCAAACTGGGTAAGTGCATAAAGTTTCCATAATTATATCCTGTAAAATGGATATCTGGCCATTATGTCTTATGTTTGGTTCATTGTACGCATCCCTTCTACAGCTACCCCATCATCAATGTGACCCGCAACTATGCAGCGGGCAGTGCCAAGCTCACCCAGGAGCGTTATCTGCTCAACACGGAGGTGTCCCGCGCGAGTCGCAGCGGTTGCTGGTGGGTCCCGCTGAGTTATACCACTCAAGGGGAGCAGGACTTCAACAACACCGCGCCCAAGGCCTGGATGGAGTGCGACAAAATGGGCGAGACGCTGACCAAGACGATCAAGGATCTGCCCGGTGATGATCAGTGGGTTATCTTCAATACGCAGATGTCGACGCTGTACAAGGTGAACTATGACGAGCGCAACTGGAAGATGCTCATCGAGACTCTGACCAATGGCGATTTTGAGCGTATCCATGTCATCAATCGTGCTCAACTGATTGACGATGCGCTGTACTTGGCCTGGACTGGGGATCAGGACTATGAGATTGCCATGCGCCTGGTGGAGTACTTGGAACGTGAGCGCGAGTTTTTGCCCTGGAAATCGGCTTTTGAGAATCTCAAGCGTATGAAGAACATTATCCGGCAGACACCCAACCATGAGTTCTTCAAGGTAAGTTGAGTTGCCACTACCCCAATTTATTGCATCCCGATTCCGCCATAACCTTCAGTTCTCATTCTGATTTTTGTATTTCGAAATTGATTGCGCACGGCTCAAAGTTGTATTTTTTCGTAAGTTCATGTGCCATAACACAAACCGTATTCATTCCGTAGAGATCTGTTATCATTGTTGAGCCTAAATAACTTTTCCACTTTGCACCGCTCCACAGCGTTACCTGCAAAAGCTGATTAAGCCCATCTATCTGCACTTGAATGGCCTGAACGACACCTTTAGCAGCATTCAGAAGCAGGATCAGGTGCTGCTCAAGACCATCGTGGGCGATTGGGCGTGCCAGTACCAGGTGGATGATTGTGTGTCCGTTGCCGTGGGCTATTATCGTAACTGGCGTGCGGAGTCCGATCCCGATAAAAAGAATCCGGTGCCCATCAATCTGCGGCATACGATCTACTGCACTGCCATACGTCATGGCAGCGACGAGGACTGGCAGTTCCTGTGGACACGCTACAAGAACTCGAATGTGGCCGCCGAGAAGCGTTCTATGCTGACCTCCTTGGGTTGCTCCCGTGAGGTTTGGGTGCTGCAGCGTTATCTGGAGCTTGCCTTTGATCCCAAGGCGGGCATACGGCGACAGGACTCGATGTGGGCCTTCCAGGCGGTGGCATACAATGAGATCGGCTTCCATTTGGCCAGGGACTACTTCATGAACAACGTGGAGTTCATCTACAAATTGTATGCAGACATTTGAGCACGTCTTCAGTCTTGATGTTAACTTTTCTCTTTTATTTAGCTATCATCCCATTACCAAGGATATGTCACGCCTGTTGCCGCCTTTCTCGGAGCAGACCTTCCTGCAGAGCGACTTTGACAATTTCAAGAACTTTGTCAGTGAAAACAGACCTTCACTCATGGGCTTGGAACAAGCCATACAACAAACCCTGGAGACAATGAAGACCAATGTGCAGTGGAAGGAGCGCAATTACAAGCAGCTGTCCCGCTCCATTGAGGCGCTGCTCTAAAGCCAAACGAATATAGCTCACATATATCCTTAATTATTCAAATAGTTTTGAAAGCTCTCATCACACAGCCCATACATAAATATTACAAATAAACTATACACATACCTACATATAAAACACGCTTTAATTTAACGGTAGAGAAAAAATATTCTCCCAAAGTTATTTACCCTGTTTTTACCCATGTGCACTACATTCACCTTGGTTTTTGACTTAACCCCTAATTATTCTTTTGGTAAAAACAGTTATCAAGTTATAGTTAAAGTTAAAGAGTATCTATTCAGTATTTTATGCTCAATATTTAAAAAACTATACGGGAACAGTTTAATAATGATAGTTATTCAAAGTCAACATTTTATATGTCTGGTAAATCATTTAAAATACATAGAAAACAAATTCAAGTGACAATTGCAACCGTCTTGAATAAAGTTTTTTAAGTTTAAAATAATTTGTTTTATTGAAAAATAATAATTACGGCTTGTAAACCTAACAGTTTTGCAAAAATACTGAAAGTTTACGCCATGAATATTCAAATTTTAATTTGAGCACTTTACGTTAAGAATATCCTCCCAATTTGATTCAAATGCAATTTAAAATAAAAACATTTTTCACATAACAAATAGTTTTTTTAAAATCCACAATCTGAAAGATTAGAATTCTAAGACAATTTGGATTAAAGTTTTAATTGCCTATCTTCAAAAATATAAGCCTTTATGATTAGAGTTGCATTTTAGAGCACAAAAGCTGAATCCGAATAATCCAAGATGTGATCGATTACTCCTAAAGGTAAGCTATATATCTTTGTGGGCAGGCTACGGTCAATTAAGCAGATGAACCGAAGAGTTGAAAAATGATCGTTAGTATGTTTGTATATTTCGTATATTTAGTTAAGCATGTTTTATAATGCTATTCCATAATAATAATGATAATAGTCATAAACATAATAATAATTGTAAACATAATAATAATCATAATAATAATGTTAATTGGAATCGGAATTAAACGGCGCTTCTTTAACACAACTGTCGCAATATGTGAAAAGTTGAACTGTTCGGGTCCATTAAGGTGTTGCATTGGAATTATGGTTAATATTACAATTACAATATTACAAGCTAAATAAATAAGTCTGTATATGTGTTTGTAAACGTTAATATCACTAAAGCAGCGCTTCTTCTGACAGAGAACTAAGTAGTTAAATAAACGTTTAAACAGATTGCATGAAAAGGTGTTAATTATTATTATAAATGTTTATTACAATTATCGTATATGTATGCGTGTGTGTTTTGTGTCTGTGTGCTTGAAGTTTCAGCAGTTTCGACCTATGAAAACATCAATATAATAAACAATTTCACGAATTATTTTAACAATTCTCTCGACTGACTTTATCAACTGTGTTGCTGTTTGTTGCGTGTCCCTATAGTTGTTGCTAATCTCAATTGCCTTTGTCAGCATTCATTAGATTACTAGATAGAAAGGCTTGCTCTGCATTTAATTGTAACAACTATTTAACACTTGATATAGTATGTATGCCTGGGTCTACAGTTATCCTAGATATATGTTTGTGTATATTTCTCGTTATATTATGTTGTGTATTATGTTCAGATGATATTCCGTTTAATATGTACGTAAATATTGTTGGATGCAGAAACACTTGCACAGTTTTTGCATTTGTTGCTGGTAAATATTGTTTATATGGAAGCATGCATTAAACTGAATAATCTGCTTATCATTTAGTTGTAATCAAGACTTGTAAGTTGAGCTCTGTTTATGGTAATTTACATTCTCGTACTGTGTGTAATTTGTTTGTTATATTATTAGCGCAAACAATTGTTCAATAGCGTTCTCAACGTGTTAAATTCGTGTTTACAATTATATTTGTTTATGTTTCATGTTCATTTTGTTGGCAGCAAATTTACAACAACTCAAATGCAATGCCAAGTGCCAAATTAAACAGAGATTGGTTCAAAATGAAAGTGAAAACGTTTTCGACCTAGTCGCAAAATACAAACTAAATGCCATGGTTCTGTCTCCTCTGTAGCATTATCTTGCAGCTCTGCATGGAATCCAGTTGGATTGTTTGGGCTATCGAGCGCTGGCTTCAGTCAAAGGTTAATTAGTTTTAAACAAGTTTGTAGTATAGCTAACAGATGTAGATTGTTACTTTGTGTTTGTGTTAGATTTCTCCTTCCTCCTCTTGTTATGCATGTAGATAAACGATAGAGCTTAAACGAGTACAATTGTTTAACAAACAGACTTCGGCTTTATCTTATTTGCACACTCGTGTGACCTAAACTAGAATCGTAAACCAATCTATATGCTCGCATCTGAATAATCATAATCATAATCATACATAGATATAGATATAGTTGTAGTCGCTTAAGCTAGTTTACGCTGTGGCTCTGCTGTTGTACATTTGAAAGCCCGCCGCAGTTTGACGAAAGCTTTTCAAATTTTGTGCAATCCACTCTGCAGATTATCATTCGACCAGGAGCTCTGCGGCGCTGCTGCTGCTGATGCTGCTGACGTTGCTGACGCTGGCGGTGGCGGCGTTGTTGACGATGGCTTCGAGGGCGTCGCTTGCGCCGACGACGGCTGCAGATCGAAGCGTGCGTAGAACAGCAAATACGGCGTTATGGTTATCTTGCGTGTGGGCGACAGCAGCTCCTCGAACTCCCGCTGCGTCATCGCCTTGATCTTGTCATCGTCGCACATGTACCAAATGGGTTCGCTGCTGCCTTGGGCGTAGTTGGCCTTGACGCCGCCACGCCCCGTGCTGCCGTAGCCAGTGGGATAGGGCGGACAGCTGTTGGTGGAGCTGCCGTAGCTGATGTTGCTGTTGCTGCCGTTCTGCAGGGATTCCTCGCTGAAGTCGCTGCTGCTGGCGCTGTTGCTGCCCGCCACGCTCGCCTGTTGGCTGCAGCAGAGACGCATGGCGCAGCAGTTGACGCCGTGGCATGTGGTGTTCATGCTGAGCTTGTTAATGCCGTTGGTGATGGTCTTGCTGGTGAAACCGTTGAGTTGTTTCACATTCTTGCTCATGTCGCCGCTGCTCGAGGCCTTGCTGCGTCCGAACTTCATCTTCTTCATCAGACTGGTGCCCGACGAGGCGATGGCCGAGGCAGCTGCGGACACCGGCGTGCTGCCAATGCTGCTGCTGCCATTGTTGCTCGGCGCTGCGTTCTCATTGCCGCCCGCCGACGCCTGCTGCTGTTGCTGCTGCGCACTGGCTGTGGCATTGCGGCGATCCTTTGGGCAGTTGATGTAATCGCTGGCCAGATCCAGAAAGCACGTGTACGCTATGTAATGACCCACCGTCAGTGTGGCGCCCACGTGCGTAATCACGCTGTAGAGCTTGTAGACGTGCAGCTTGTTGGCATCGCTCAGCTCACAGCACTTGGCACAGAAGCAGGGCAGCGTGAACGTCGTGGGCACATACGTGCTGACCTTCTCCATGCCGCCGGAGAAGCGATTCAGCTGTATGACCAACAGCCGGGGCAGCACCTCGTACGAAATGGATCTGATGGCCTCAGTGTAGCCCGTACACTGGTTGCAGCTGTATTTGTTGTCGCCACGGAAATATTCGCGCGTTATGCACGAGTTCTGCAAGAGAAACAAAGAGTGCTGTTAATGGAAACAGATTAGGATAGAAGCGACGACTTACCTGTATGTAGGCGCTGGGCTTCTCCTGCAAGTCGGAGTTGTCGTAACCCGATATCGGCACCGGCACAGATATATCCAGCATGCCCTGCTTTTGCCGGGTTATTGTCTCACAGCTCAAACACTTGGTTGTTAGGACAACGATGCCCTCGAAATCGGTGCTGAAAAAGTTGAGATTCAGCTCCCGTATGCGATCCTCCAGTCGCATTTTATCCTTCAACAGACTAGCGGCATTTAGCTCATCATCACTGGAATACTTTGCTGGCGCAGGCGCTGCCGCTGCTGTCGTTGTCGTTGCCGTCGCAGCAACCGCTGTGGCACCACTTGCCCCACTGAGATCAACTGTATTTAAATAGAAAAGACTATTGGAGGCTGCGTGCGGTTGGGCCACGTTGCCACTGCTCGCAGTGGTCGGACTGTTGTCCTTCAGGGGAGACTGCACGCGCGTCGCCTTCGATGGTTTCACCTCATCTTTTCTCTTTGATTTGCGTGAGAAAAATGATGTTTTTGTCGACGTGGTGCTTTGAGTTTGACTAGTTGCTGACGAGCCATTGCCAGAAGCGCTCAACAGCACGTTGTTGCCCCCATCCGAGCGCTCCATGGCGTCCACAGTGTCCGCAGCGTCGTCGGGATTGGCAATGTAGCTGCAAGAGAAGAAAAGTTTTAATTATTAATTGATATTATTACGAAACAAGTTCAACTCTCTGCAACGCACCCATTCGCAATGACCTCGGGACACTCGCCAATGGCCTTGATGAGCAACTGATTCGTCTCGCGTATGCAGTTGAGCACGCACATGAGAAACTCGTGCGCGTCCTGCTGCTGGTTGCCCTCGAAGGTGGCGTTGACGTCCTGTATGGCGTGCAGCAGCGTGTCCGCATGGTAGGGCTCACTGGAGTCGGCCATCTCACTGCCGTGCAGGCTGTGATAGAGCTCGTGCAGCTTCTCGCTGACAGACTGGTGACTGGATTTGTTGCTGCTGCGGCTGCTGTTGCAACTGCTGGCGCTGCCACCATTTGTGGTGCTGATGGTGGTATTGCTGTAGGGTTCGCTGCTGGCCAGATCCTTGCTGCTCCAACTTCGCGCATGCTCCAGTTGAATGGCGGCGGCGCCACCGCTAACGCTGGCATTGCGCCCCAGCGACGCCGACTTGGCATTGTGCTGACGCAATATGGTCTGCTGCACCACATTCAAATCGTGTATGAGATGATGCAGATTGTGCAAGAAGTGTGGGGCAAAGCGCAGCGTATAGACCACAGAGTTCAAATAGCAAGTGTTGCCGATGTTGCACAGTGTGCCCATGGAGGGCACATGATTCAGTGCAACTGCACCACTGCCATTGAGACCTGTGCCACCGCCAGCGGTAACGCTTGAGCCGCTCGAGCTGCTGCCACCGGCAGAAACATAATACTGATGACTCTGTGCCTCCGGTGTGTCGATATCGTTGCCGCCAGCTGAACTGCCCGCACGCAGGCTGTTACCGCCCACGGCATAGCCATTGGCAACGCGTCGCTGCTCATCGTTGGACGTCTGATAGCGTCGATCGTAGAGAGACATATTGCTGGCGCTGCGTTTGCGTTTGCGGAAGGTGCGTGGTGCTGGTTTGCCCGAATCTAGCTCAGCCTGAGCCGCCGCAATGGCTGCCGCTGTTTCCGGTGTCAAATTTGGATCCGGCTCCGCTTTCTGGCGACGTTTGCGACCTTTCGCAACAGCTACTTTTCGTCTGCCTTTTAATACGATCTCAGGCTCCTCCTCGATGCAATTCCAAAACTCCGGTTTGAAATGTTCTGCAAATACAATTCAAATTGTTAGATTTTATGCTTGTCTGCTAAGCTGCTTGCGGATGCTCACCTGGTTTAGTGTACTTATGGTCGTCGGTGGACTCTGTGGGTGTCGGAGATGCTGCAGCCGGGGGCGGTGTGGCCGTTGGCGTCTCTGGCCCAAGAGCAGCTACAACTGGCGGTTGGCGGGAGCGCAGACTGGCGCAGCGCTGCAAATCTGGCTCATACACTCTTCTTTTGGTGCGACGCTTCGGTTGCGGCTTATCCTCGCCGCTAGGCGCAGTTGCTAGTGGTTCGGCAACCTTGTCCACAAACTCCTGTACGGCTGGATAAATGGGCGAATGTATGCAGCTTGTTGGCGATGTCAAGTCGTCTTGGACAGCTGCTAGAAGTTGCTGAGCTGTGGGAGCTTCTGGTACTTCCAAAGTAGGCGCTTCTGCTAAGGTTCCGCTGCAAGCGTTTGCGTTGTTCGATTTATTGTTGCTGCTGCAGGTTGGCGGAAGACTGGCTTGTTCCTCTTTTAGCTCATTTATGTCATATTCGTGCATCTTTCATTATCCTGCAAGACGTAAGAAAAATCCAAGTTAATTATAGAGCAAACTGTAGATTTGTCTAAACAGACTTAATAATCAGTGAGAGCTCGAATTTCTAATTTAACTATCAATTGCGTAAGCTGCGTGGGCAGGTTCGTCGGCACGAATTAGGAATTAAACAAAAAACAATTTGCTGATAACACGTTGATAAGGCAATGAACAATAATCTAGCTGGCCACTTGAATGATTCACATGACAAAACTACAACTTGTGGGGAATAACAAACAGGCTTACATAAAACTGAGTAAATGTAAGAACGATACTAGATGCGATTTTTATCAAGATGTTAGCAAAAGCAAAAGGCATACATATCATAAAAATACTTGATTTTGTCTGTGATATCGAATTGACGGAGAAACGTTGGATACAACTATTTAAAAAAGATAATATAAATATAATCTATCGCTCAGTTAAGAAATATATGTCATCAATGTCTTCAAAATATTACATTTTTTAGGTGATATCGGATTGATGGAAAAACTACAGATATATCTTTTATTGGGGTTCCTGAAAATAGACCTGTTAGATAACAAAAATTGCTAAAGTAATCTAGCGTACAATAAAAGTGAAGTTTTGACTACAGAAGGAGGCATAGTCCTCTATCGCTCAGTTGGGGAAAATAAAAGTCACGAATATCCAAAAACTACTTTATTATGCATTATATATGGGCTACGGGTATATCTTTAATAGGAGCTGTAATAGATCGTCTAGTTAGCGCGTTTATCAGCTCACATTTAATAATAGATAATACATTAGTTATCTTTGTAAAATTTTGACTATAGATGGAGACACAATTTTCTTTAGCTAAGCATAGCACACAGAAGTCATAAAGAGCCATAAATATGCTAGATTTTATAGGTGAGCTGCGAATTTTGACTGTATTTTGATAATTAATGAAGATCTACAGCTGCAGCTTGAAGAACTGTTTTGGTTACGCAAGCCTAAGGGGTTGAGTAAGGCTTCGATTCGATTTGATCGATTTTTTGTTGTACGCTAAGGGTATAATCGGTGGCTAAAAGTACAGTGTCCTCCACCCTGATCTGCTCCGACTGATCTGCTCCGTCCTTACTAGTTTTTGTTTGTTTTTCTAACAATATTAATTTAATTTTGTATGCATCGATTTTCAGGTTTTTTCCACAGACTACCTGAAAATTTAAATTACCGCTTTTACTTCGATTAATCGATTAAATCGATTTTTTAACGCGAATCGATCGAAAAGATCGATCCTGAAAATTAAAGATCGAATCTAGCTCTACTAAGCGGACTCTAAATCTATAGAGCTAAAGCTAGGGTTGGTGAGGGGTAAACGCTGGCTTGGTGGGGTAGGCCAGGGCCACGCACAGACGCAACGCAAAATCAGAAAATCAACAAACAAATGTGCATGTGTGCGTGTGAATGTGAGTGTGTGAATGTGAATGTGAATGCGAATGTGAATGAAATGTAGAAAGAGTGAACGTTAACTATTGCTATTGATTTAGTTGCTGGAATGAAGGTCACATGTCGCACACACACACACACACACAAACACGAAATGAGCGCATGATAATGTTAAGGTTACAGTTATCCAGGGCGTGCGAGTGGAAAATCAAAGTTACAATAATATATACACACATATAAATATATACATGTATATTTATATATGTATAATAGCAAGTGCGTATGTTTGTATGTTAAGCTGGATGCTGCAAAGTGTCGCCCATGTGTGTGTGTTTGCTTTTGAGTGGATATGTGTGTATGCGTGTGTATGCATGTGTGTGTTTGTGTGTATGCGTGTGCCTTAGCTAAACGCAAAATTTAACTCACATTTTTGGGGAACAACATTTGCAGGCAGTTGTCGCTTGATGCTGTTAACAAATAAACAATTTCAGTTGCCGCACAGCCAATTGTAATGAAATTTCACTTGCAACGTAACGTAGCGCAACGTAAGACGCACGCACACACACACACATGCATAGACATTCAATACGAGCGCACTCGTTCAATCTGATAGCACTCGAATTTTCACTTTTTTCTTTGCGCTCCGCAGCCGTTCGCAGCCTGCCACATATGCCCCAACTGTGCACTGGCGAATTTGTCGCTGCACTTACGCTTTTCGAATGAATTTATTTGTGTTTTGATGTATTTTCAGGCACTAAACTTTATCAAATTACACGCCGTAAGCATACGGCCTCGTCTCTCGGCGGGCACTCGTTGCAATAACAGCTCGCATTTATTTCGCTTAACATAGGGTGCTCCTCACTTTACAGTGCGGCTCAGTGTTGACAGCTTGGCCTAATACAGACTAGATTTAGCATATTTCAAAAAGGGAAATAGCTTTTAGCTGTAAATATTTCGTTTTATTATTATATTGAATTTTCAATTACATTCATATATTTTATAAGCTTTCTGTGTTGCGCGATATGAAAATATTGGAACTTGTTCTTTCTTATGTATTAATAAAATTAAAAATTATAATTAAAGTGCATACAATATTATTTTAAATTTCATAGATATGAATTACGCCGCAACAAACATTCTTGCTTTCATTATATATAAATGGAAATATTTTTTTAGATTTATTTTTCAATTGATAAAATTAATAACAGAAAAGAGAGCAACATTTATTAAATTGTGATAAAAAAATACTAGAAAAACAATAATTTAAATTTCGGAAATTTTTTAGTTAATTTGTATTTTAAATCCAGATCAAGATCTGGCAGCACTGATTCTGCTCCACACTTAACAGTGCGCTTGTGCTCCTCAGCCGACGGCCAGTGTTGCCAGAAATAGTCCGCTTCAATTTACAATACTAAATAAATATTTTAAGCTAAATATGTAAAATAAAGCAAATATTAAAAAAAATAAACACACGTTATAATAACGAAATCGAAATAAAATCTCAAATAGGCGTGGAAAGCACAAATAAAATACTGAAACTAGCAAGGCTGGCAACGCCGACGACAGCACATCATTTTCGGCCAAGGGCAACCCTGGCTGCGTCTTCTTCTTTCTCTCCGGCAAGAATCACGATGTCGACTGGAGTAAGTGAAAAAAGCGTCGCATTAATTTGCAAATTATTCGCCAATCCGTTGATAAAAAACAACAAACTATTAGCCACAATGTGCCTAACAGTTTTGGGCAGACGCCGGTAACAGTATTTGGCAGAAATTCACTAAAACGCCTATTTGCAGACCCTCTACACGTACCCCGAGAACTACCGCGCCTACAAGGCTCTCATAGCCGCCCAGTATTCGGGGGCTAAGGTAAAGCTGGCCGATAATTTCACATTTGGCGAGACCAACAAATCGGCTGAGTTCCTCAAGAAGTTCCCCAGCGGCAAGGTGAGTTCCTAACGGTTTTATGTTGGGCTGCAGCCCAGTGTTGTCAACTTATCCTTTTTGCGGACAGATCTGTCGGGTTTTTTAAACCGGTACTTGCGGAAAAAGTTTTGTAACTTTCCCTTTTCTATTTCCCTTTTTTTTTTGGTAAAAATTGTTCATGCAATATTTTATTTACAGCTACATGTATTGGTTTTATATCAATATTCGCTTTTCAAGAAAATTTTATTTATTTGTGGGTTATTGAATTCAACATCGGTTTATTCCATGTTGCAAGTTGCCAAAACTATCAAGTTTTTTTTGGTTAATCAATTTTTTTTTTTTTTTTTTGAGGAGTTGGCAACTCTGGTATGCAACGTCATCTTTATTTTTAAATGTTTATTTATTAACGATATGTAATCCCAATACTAAAAGTATACAAACTGATAAACTATTGCATTAGTCACCATATACTCACAAAAATTAAATTTATTTATTGTTTTATTTTATTACAAATTAAAATTAAACCTAAAATTAAAATTAAAATAAATAAATTTTAAGATTTAAAAATGATATAGATAATCTGGGGAAAAATGAGCAAAATAGAGAATAAAATTGAATTTGGTATAAATTAAATTCGGTTTTGGTTTCGGTTTATAAATTTGAAATATTTATTAAAATGCCTAAAACATCGTTTTTCATCGCTCCTTTCCTCCCCTTTAGGTGCCGGCATTTGAGACCGACAATGGCAAATGCCTGAGCGAGTCGAACGCCATCGCCTTCTTCCTGGCCACCGAGCAGCTGCGTGGCGGCAAGTGCCCCTACGTGCAGTCTCTGGTGCAGCAATGGCTGTCGTTTGCCGACACCGAAATCGTGCCCGCCTCCGCCTCATTGGTGTTCCCGCTGCTGGGCATCATGCCGCAGCAGAAGAACGCCAGCGCCAAGGAGGACGTCGAGGTGGTGCTGCAGCAGCTGAACAAGAAGCTGCTGGATGCCACCTACCTCGCCGGTGAACGCCTCACCCTGGCCGACATTGTTGTCTTCTGCAGCCTGCTGCATCTGTATGAGTTCGTGCTGGAGCCCACAGCACGTGCTGCCTACGGCAATCTGAACCGTTGGTTCGTCACCGTGCTGAACCAGCCGCAGGTGAAGGCTGTGCTGAAGGACTTCAAGCTGTGCGAGAAGGCGCTGGTCTTCGATCCCAAGAAGTACGCCGAGTTCCAGGCCAAGTCCAAGACTGGTGGCCAGCAACAGCAGCCCAAACAGAAGGAGGAGAAGAAGCCCAAGCAGGAGAAGGCAGCGGCTCCCAAGAAGCCGGCCGATGAGCCAGAGGAGCTGGATGCCGCCGACGAGGCATTGGCCCTGGAGCCCAAGTCAAAGGATCCGTTTGATGCCATGCCCAAGGGCAGCTTCAACTTCGATGACTTCAAGCGCGTCTACTCCAACGAGGAGGAGGCCAAGTCCATTCCCTACTTCTTCGAGAAGTTCGATGCGGAGAACTACTCCATCTGGTTGGGCGAATACAAATACAACGACGAGCTGTCCAAGGTGTTCATGTCGTGCAATCTCATCACCGGCATGTTCCAGCGTCTGGACAAGATGCGCAAGCAGGCCTTCGCCTCCGTCTGCCTCTTCGGCGAGGACAACAACAGCACCATCTCCGGCATCTGGGTGTGGCGCGGACAGGATCTGGCCTTCACCCTGTCCCCCGACTGGCAGATCGACTACGAGGTCTACGACTGGAAGAAACTGGACGCCAAGAGCGAGGAGACCAAGAAGCTTGTCACCCAGTACTTCTCCTGGTCCGGCGCCGACAAGGACGGTCGCAAGTTCAACCAGGGCAAGATATTCAAGTAAATGCAACAAGACAACAACTGAGATTCATAAGGCAACCTGCACGATGCCTAAGTCTAAGTTCCAACTGATAGTAATTATGTGAGAAAATGAGACGTCGTGCTATCCAAAATCTAAACACCCTAAAGGTCCCCCTACACAAAATATACTCGGATTTGCTCAGCACCTCATGAATCCGGTATAAATGTTGTTTCTGCCTTCTGCATTTGTCGCTGAATGTTTGTAATTGCTTTTTTAAAACCAGATTATCATCAGGCCAGCCAGGAATTAATTTATATGAGAAGTATAAATAAATATGCGTTTTCTATTAAAGTAAACCCTCCACAGTGTTGGCCATTTTTAAGAGGGGGTTTTTAACGGAAAGGTCACAAAAAAAGATATCGATTAAAATATTGACATCTTGTTTCACCATGAATTTTAAATACAGCAGAATCCGGTTATAGCGATATTCAAGGGACCGACGATTTTACGTCGTTATATCCGGAAGACGCACTATCCGAAAGGAGCAAAAAAAATTTTTTTTTGTATTTTATGGATTCCATGTTCGGTATAGGTTTTAAAATAAAACAAATTAATTTTTTTAATCAAAACAAAAAATTTAATACAGTAGAATCCGGTTATAGCGACTTTCAAGGGACCGACGATTTTACGTCGTTATATCCGGAAGACAAAATCCATGATTTTGTTTCTTTTTCGTATTGAAAAAACACAAAATCCACGATTTTGTTTGCTTCTTTTAGCATTGTTAAAGAAATCAAATTTTCCTCTTTAAAGTTTTTTTTTTTGTTCGGCACGTCGCAATATCCGGTTGAATTGTGAAAAATCTCGTCGGTATAAGCGGTTTGACGCTAAAAGCGGAGACGTTCTAAGCGGAGGTCCCTTCATATAAGTTTGTATGGGGACCAACCAAGCCATCGAGTTTTCGTCGCAATAACCGGACGGACGCTATAAGCGGCGTCGTTATAACCGGATTCTACTGTAATTAAAAAAAAATCTGACAAAGGGCTGAATTATTTTTGGAAAAAGCTAAAGTGCTTGTAAAATACAGCTATACCTGGCGAGAAAAAAGCGAATTTAGCCAGTTTGTGTATTTATTGTATTATTTATTGAACTGCATGTGTTTCGGCAATATCTCTTGGCTTCATTCGGCTTAGATACATAGTTTTTGCTTAAATTATTCAATTGGTTTGACTAATCGGCAGAATTTAGACAATTTGCGATTGCTTTTTGTTTCGTACTCTGAGTAAACATATTTGAGTGGCAAAGTGTAGAAGCTCTACGACAATTTCAACAAGGAAATGCTAAAAAAGAACATCGGCAAGTGCAGAACCATGGGTTTACTTCTTCCTAGAGACCACCAGAGGTCCGCAATTGTCGCCGGTTTTCTTGTTGTGCTCGCCGTGGCTGCCATCGCAGTAGGGCCACTGAAAGGACAACAAAATGGATTATATATCTCTATAATTGATAATACGAAATGCAGTTGGGCTTACGTTCTTGGACTTCCAGCAACGACAGAAAGCCGCATTGCTTGCAATATCCTCTACATCGACCATGTCCACAACCTTGGCCTCGTTTTTCCGTACGCTCTTGTTGCACAGACCGCTGGTCGAGCATCTGGCGTGGGCCGCTGGGCAGAAGGCCAGATAGGTGGCATAGCCAATGCCGACCACAACCGCAGTGGGTGGAATTAGGGATATCCAGTCCTTGACTAAAAAGATACAGACATGATCAGCAAAGCTACGACTAGTTATGCCCTGTACCCATTGAAAAATGAGAAAAGCAGGGTTAATAAGGCAGAAGGAGGCGTGGCAGAACCCACAAATTATATATATTCTTGATCAGGGAAACAAGCTGAGTCGATTAAACCTTGGCCGATTATCTGTCTGACTTGGTCGATCTCAGAAACTATAAGAGGTAGGTGGATGCCACGCCCCCTTTACACCCAATATTAATAAAACCAACATAACCATTGTAAAATTGAGAATAGAAAGGTATTCGGAATATATATTCGATAGTAAACACAGAAGATATTAACAAAACAATATTGCAGGCTTCGCCTTGCTCGCTGTCTGGTTTCCAAACCAGATCTGGCACAAGGTCACACACGCTTACAGACCCAACTTTCACTTATCAAACCTCAGATAAGACATTGTGGCTCTCATTCAATTGAAAGTTCAGATATGCGCTATTATTAACATAAAATGTTGCATAATAAGCTGGCTGGCCTGTGCCCTCCTTATCAACTCTGCTGAAAGGCGTCAGTAACTGGACATGCGTTTAAGTATATAGCTTCTCTAAACTGTCAGATCGGGCCACATAACCTCTGCTGGCTAATACCTATGCTAATTCGTCTTGGCTACGTCATTGAAGGCAACAGCAGACACAATTTATATAGGGCGCCCTTAGGTTCCAATTCCGATCTCGACATTCAAATGCAAACTCACTTGATAGCTTAAACCAGCCGCCGAAGGAGTCGGGAACAGGCAAGCCAGATAAATAGTTTGGCAACGTAGAGGTCACAAATCCCGATATCGGCTTCATATTTATTTATTTTACAAATGAGAATAATACAAGTTTTATATTTTATGCGACAGCAGCAACAATCAGTGTGACCGTCTTTAGCTATTCAAAGCATACCACTTGCAACAATTGATGTTGCCAGAAATAAACTGATTTTTTAAATAAAACAAATGTTTAAAAAATAAATAAAATTTAAATAATATCATTGAAGCAAATTGTCAATTAAAATAATTTAAATTAAATGTATATAGAATATAAAAGATAAACATATTTTCAAAAAAATGTATGACAAATGATTAAAATTTAAAATTAATAAATAAAGCAAATATGCAGTAAAAATAATTAAAATTAAATGAATACAGAGTATTAAAATTTAACATATTTTTAAATTGATTTATAAGCATAAATAAAATGTTGCAGCTAGCAAAGTTGGCAACGCGGTGTCCAAAAAAATATGCCAAAAAAATACTGCCATGGTTTTGTTATTTTACAGCACTTGGCGATACGGTCGCACTGTAATGCGGCATCAAAACTGCATCGCGTGAAAAAGATTCATGACAATTAAAAAACGTAGTAAAAAGTATTACCAATGAGCCGCAATCCGCTAGACAACTGGTCGAAACGCGAGCAATTGTGCCTGGCGTCGGCGGTGTCGTGCAGCGGCGACCAGAACTGGATAACGGTGAGTCGCACGCTGAAGTCCGTCTGTGGCAATGGCAACGGCTGCAATCGACCGGCGGATTGGTATTCGCAAAAGAACTGTGCGGTGCAGTACGGACACCTGCTGGAGACGGTGGAGACGACGAAGCGGAAGAAGCGCACCAATGAGAGCAGCGCCGGATTCAGTTCGCCGGCAACCGTGGCCGTGGAGACGCCGACGGAGCTGCTGTTGCGCAGGCTGACGGAGGAGCGGCTGCTGGAGATCAAGACACAGATGCGCAGGGATCAGGAGTTGTATGGCAAAATGCAGCGCGAGATCGAGGCGCTGCAGTCGGATGGCATGGCGGAGCAGCAGCTGCAGCAGATGTGGCTGGAGATCGAGAAGGAGCAGGAAACGAAGCGCATCGAGGAGATGAAATTGGAGAATCGCATGCGGGAGCGGGAGCAGCGCAAGAAGGACATACAGGGCAACTGGCGGGGCAGGCGTTCCCAGCTCAACACAGACACCACAGCCGTTGACATGGACGTGGAGGATATATCAGGTATGCTGCTCTTGCGTATTCTCTAAAAGTTCAAATGCATTAACAACTTTATTGCAGCTGCAGCGGGGAACAGCAAACAGGCAGCAGCTCCTGCGCCTCTGCTAACATCCCTACTGAAATCGCCAGGCGCCACTGCGGCTCCTCCGGCTTCAGGCGCCAATACCGCCACGGGCACGGGCAGCATCGCCAGGACAACCGCGCCCACCATAACTTCCCTGTTGACCAGCGGCTCGGCAGCCATGCCCAACCAGCCGGCGATCGTCATGAAAAGTCCCAGCGACTCGGCGTTCATGACGCGACCCATCAGCGGACCGCCCATTCCAGATGTGGCCACAACTGGGCGCAGTCCCTCCCAAGCGGCTCCCACGCTGTCCATGCTGCTGGAGAAAAACAAACTGGCCGCAGCTGCGACTAAGACCAATGAAGCTGCAAAAGCTGGGGAGTCGGAAAAGCAGCCTGCTGCAGAAGGCGACTCGAATCGAGTAGAGACAGGCGATGCTGTGGACGAGTCGGATGCCGAGGAGCAGCAGCTGCTGGAGGTGTTTAAGAATATGGACGACATCATGGATGATATAGACATTGACATGGCCAGCGTGATTGATGAGGAGATGCTGAAGGATGTGAACAACGTCGACTCACCCACGGCGCCAGCCAAAGCGGAAATTGTCGACTTTGAAGATAAGCTAGATGCGCTAAAGCGTGAGGAAAACGAGGCGCAAAAGTCCAGCAAATCTCCAGCAGTGGCCAAAGCTGTGGAAGTGGTAATAGGCTCCAGTGATGACTCCAATGATAACATACCACTGGCCGCAGTTGCCTCGCAGGAAAGCAAGGAACGTGGTCAGAGCTCAACCGAGGATGGAGCCATCAACACAGCTGAGAGCGGCGTCGACGAGCTGAGCGAAACCATAACAATCGCAAGCAGCACCAGCGAGGAGAATGCCCAAGCAGCGACGCCAGATGCCGCCGGAGGCTCAGTGGAATCCGTTAAAATCATAGCAGACAAATCTCAAGCGCTCGAAGCTTCAGCCGCTGAGACTTTGGATAACGCTCAAGATGGGGAAACGGATAAATTGGCAAGCGCAGCCGAGGGTAAGTTTAAGCTGCTCATCTGGTCTTTCCAACTAACTATTTTATAATATTCACAGCACACGGAGACGACACAAAGAAAGCCATGGAGGACAAGACAGCAGATGAGCAGAATTCTGCGCCGGCTGTGGCAAGTTCAACACCGTACACAGACGAAGAGTCCTCATCGCTGGCGGAAGACTCCACGCGCAGCACAAAAAGCAAACAAGCTGAAGGCAAACCTGAAGCTGAAACTGCCAATCGTCAAAGTTCTCCGCCAGCTCCGGCAGCAGCACCGGCGCCTGTGTCCGCGCGTGCGCCGCTCTTGAGGAAGCTGCCGCATCGCGATCGCTCCGAGAGTCCGATGGTGGACGATGATAATACCACGGCCAGCGATCAGTCAACAGCCAGATCCAGCACACGACGACGCTGCTCATCCACGCCGGTCATCGACAGCATACCCAATTCGCCGGCATCCAGCGAGCACACGGATGATCGACGCGAAACACGCGCCGCCTCCAAGAAGCTCTTCCTGAGCATCTACAACACGCTGCTGGAAAGCAAATACGTGGGGCCCTTTCGCCGGCATTTCTACGATGAGCATTCGCACAAATACGCCGACTTGTGCCTGCGCCCCATGGACATGCCCACAATTAAGCGCAACATCGACTCGGGCCTCATGCGCAGCGTCACCGAGCTGCAGCGGGACATCCTGCTCATGTGCCAGAACGTGCAGTTCATGTACAGCGCCACAAGCATACAGCACAAGACGGCGCGTCTCTTCCAGCAGGAATGCCAGGCCATCAAGGAATTCGTCAGCGTCAGCCATGCACCATCCGACAACAGCACCGCCAGCAGCGTCAGCAGCAGCAGCCACAAGCAGGAAAAGGAGAAGGACAAGGACAAAGAGAAGGAGAAGGCACCGGCGGGCAGCAAAGCGCGCAGCGGATCGCGCAAGAGTCAAAGACTTCATTGAATGCACAAACTCCATATAATGTACACTAAATTATAATGAAATAATATTCTACTTTAATCATCAACCTTTGCTTTATTATAAAAACACTCAAACTAAAACCCTAAACTGCAAAAGATCGTCTTTCTTTAGGGGTAAGAAACTCATGTAATAGCATTTTTCTTCTTCTTCTTCTCTTATTTCTTATCTTCTCGTCTTCTCTTTATTAACGTTTCGAAGCTCATAAAATAACATACTATGCTTATGACACTTGAAGAGTTTTCGTTGACAACTTGAACTTCCTTCAACTCCGAAACTCATAGCTTAAGCTGCTCAAGCTCACGAAACAACATTCTGAAGATCGTCAAGAAGAGCTCAAGAAATAACATTATATTTTTAATGTTTTTATTGACAACTTCAACTGTTTTCTATAATTAAGTTTGTACAAACAACTCTGAGACTATTAGCATAAGCTGCAGCAGATCGTCTTCCATCTAGGCTGAGAAGCTTCCGATCTTGCCCCGAGTTATAACCAGAGCTTGCACAAAACGATCAACCGAATTTTCTTAGGGTGTCTGGTCTCCAATTTCGGCCTGAGCGCAAGAACCGAATTTATCTCTCACAGAGTGCGTGAAAAAGGTCATAATTGCAGATTGCTCAGCTAATGAGAGCCAGATCGAGAACAAATAGAGCAGAATCGGCAAAATGGTCTTTTTTTTGGTGATGAATGAGGAAGGGAGAAACGTATGGGGCGCTCATTCGAAACGATAGACGTACCAACACAAAAGTATACGATCGTCAACTGAATTTTTGCTAAGAAAATAGTCTTCAGCAGACATACGATTTTAGAGAGAGAGATAGAAGCATCGATCGCAGGTTGAGCGATGACCAACCCGAAACGGAACGATGTTCGAGCGGTCTTTGTGAGTCAGTGGAAGATCTGTTTTGTTGGAACACCCGCGGAATTGGGACCGATTAATGCGAGCTCTGGTTATAACACATACACTTTGGCACTTTAATTGGCGAATATGATATTCTGCAGACGTCGCGCTCTCGAGGAGTGGCAAATAGCCCTACGATTGGGGCAGTAGAACTTGCGCAGGCAGCGGGAAAGCCGCAGATCACATTGACAGAGTCGTGCCGCACAGGAATCTGGACCGCCCCATTCGCCATGATCGATGGCACAGAGCGGTTTTCCTCGATAGCACTTCCAAACGTAGGGCACAAAGTATTCCAGATAGGAGATGCAGTTGCTCTGGCCGTAGCACTTGTCGTGCAGGCGGCAACAATGATCGATGCCATCAGTGGACACTCCATGACCCCCGAAGCCGCAATAGCAGCCGTATCCCTTGTAGATCAACGGATCACAGCCCGTGGAGCATTTGATCATGGAATACAGCTTGGCCACATCCCGTTTACCGCGCTCATTGGCCAAGCTGTCGTTGCTCCAAGCCCATCTCATGGAGTAGCCAAACGGATCGTTGGCACGTGCTATATACACATCTTGCACCAGATCCGTCCGATCCGCCTCCTTAACTACGACACGTATGTCCGTGACGCGTCCATTGAGTTGCTGCTGCTTCAAATCCACTAAAATGCTATCGCGTGGATACTCCGGCAACTGCACATTGGCTTCCCTGTGAAGCAAGACGTTAGCCAAGTTGCCAGCCCATAAGTTCCAGCTACTCACTTGTGGCTCTGCTCCAGCCAGGCGGTTGGCTGCTTCAGATCCCCCCTCCAGCCATCCAGGCCCAACTGCTGCCAATCGCCTGCTGTGGAACTGGCTTTGACATCAGCCGGCAACGTTTCCGGCACTTTATCAATGTTTGCGACTCGATTGGTGACATTCGGAAAGATGGGTCTGGAGAAATCCGATCTCTGCATCTTCAGCATCTGATAGCCATGCCGCTGAGCCGTGGGCATCTTGAAGATGAAAGTCGGATTCGCGTCACGCATGGTTGTCGCATACATTTCCGGTATGAGGTTGGCCAACAGCGCCGTGTCGTTGGTAATAGCCCTGAATGCATTCCAAATATCATCGACAACCGTGACATTCGCCTTGTCGCCGTCCACCAGCAACAGCAACAGCAGCAGCAGCAACAGCACCAACAACTTGCATATTATTCGCAACATTTTGCCCCTCAATTAGCAGCCGATAAAACGCGATCCGCTCGACTCGAGCGGCGGTCGGTAATTGAAACTGAAACGCCAGCGAAATGCGGTAGTTGGTCAGCAAACAGTAAACAGTCAACAGTAGACAGTATGGAGCATGGAGCATGGAGTACACAACGAAAATTGAAGCATGAATTGCTGAAAATCGTGTTAATGGCAATAATAATACCATTCGGACAACCGAAGACGGATTTGGTGAGGTGCAGAGCCAGACAATGGCACACAAATGTGGTACAGCGTTTGGTGGGTCAGTAACCGTAACCCACTTTACTTACAGCCCAATTACGTTTCAGGTGTAGACGAAGGTTAGCCCTCTGCAGCCGATCTCACGCCTAAGCAGTTCATGGTCAGTATTTAGGGTTTTAATTGCCATATCAATTTAATGCCAACTAGGATTAGGCCAAGTTTTTGCCAAAACCCGTTGTCCGTTGGCTTTTATGCATACATATGCATGCATTACTTGGTTTATGCGGTGAAAATACATGATTTGCCGCATAGAATACATGATATGCAAACATCCATAACATCTAATATATTTAGGTTTACGAAGAAAAGTTTTCATCAAAATTTCAATTGCAAGTACATATTTCAATTTTATTTTAATACAGTATTTTAAAATCAGTCGTGGAGAATAGTCGAGTACAGCAGTTATACAAAGCAGTTAAACAGTCATAATACCATAACCTTTGGAAACCAAGTTGTATGAAGTTTTATAAGGTGTAGTCTAAAGACAAAAGTGGGGTCTAGTGGACAAGAGTGTACTCAACGAGGATTATATAAGCGCAAGGAAGTTGTTGACTCAACCGTATCTATAACCAGTGAGAGCTCAACCAGTGAGAGTTGGGCTAGTGAGAGTTGTGCCACTGAGAGTTGGGACAGTGAGAGTTGGGACAGTGAGAGTTGGGACAGTGAGAGTTGTGCCACTGAGAGTTGGGACAGTGAGAGTTGGGCCAGTGAGAGTTGTCCCAGCAAGAGTTAGGCAACGAGAGTTACACCTTAATTAACTATATTAAATCCTATGGATATTTTTTTGTATCATCTGTATATATAAAAAAAACCTACGTTTTTGTTTTTAATTTAATTATAATATTAAAATAATACATAAAAGAACCCTAAAATAAATTTCTTCCCTTGCTGAATATAGCACACACGCACCTTCGAAAGCCTTTTATGAAGAGAATGCATGAATTGCAGCACGTATAAACTCAATAATAACTGAAGTATACGTAAGCCAGTTACGCCCCAGTGTTGTTAGTAAACTGCTTTTACTTTCCATGTAATTTTATAGCGGTCGCTTGCAATGCCTTTTTTGCGTTCGCTGCATTTTGCTCAAAAAAGAAATAATTTGTGAACAATTTGTAAGCGAACAAGGTAATACCGATAACATGTCAATTTTATACAATAAATTTTTTAAACAAAAATAATGAATAAATTTATCATAATTAATTGCAAACAATTGAGCGTCAATTAATTATAGAAATTAAAACTCCTAACCAGCTCACGCTGTAAAAAACGTAGCATTATAATTACTATATTTATAATTGGGAATCTTATTTTTAACAGTTAATTCGTGCAGATAATTCACCAATTTAACTTAAAAATTGTTCCCAATTATTATATTTAATTTTAATAAATAAAACTGAAAATATAAGTTTTATTCATTTGTCGATATAAATCAACCAATAATTTGTACTTTATAATTTAAATTTAAATTTAAAACCGGGTATAAAAAAGCATTTAAAAATTAAATTAAGCAACTTATTGGAAGCGTTTGTGCGCGCCAAAAAATTTAATTCAAAGATCAAATTTATCGAATGAGTCGATAGCTTAAGTCCAGCCCTGCTCAAAAGATGGCGCCAGTGAACTGTCTGAGCTTAGCTCAACAAAGTACTTATGAGCGGAACTGGTAGCTTTGAGGTTTGAAACTTGGCTGAGTCGCATTTGGATTTCGAAGCCTCTTTGGGCTAAATCGACTCAGCTTGTCACACTGATCAAGAATTTATATAGTTTGTGGGATCTGCCACGCCTCCTTCTGTCTGTTTTTCCCATTTTTCAATTAAAGCCCACATTGTGGAAACTTTTAGCCCAGACAATGTTGGCGCTGGAGAGATGTAGCCAAGTTAAGCACCATTCGCAATCTAGTACACAGAAAACTAAAAAAATTTATTCACTTTAAATTAATTATTAATTACTTATTTTGAAAGGTATTTAAATTGTTTTTTTTGAAAATTATTGAAAAAACTATTTGTTTTAGTCCTTGTGCTTCGAAAAAGCATAAATAATGTGTTAGGTTGTTAGATATTGTGTGTTACAGGCGGAATTGATAACATATATAAAATTCTTAATATCTAGATCTTCCATATAGAGATTTTCATTTCCTGCACAGAACCTTAATCTGTCGCAGGTCATTATATATGGATGCTGCGAACTACATGACAATCGGATCAGACAGACTTATCAGTGTTAACCTATTGATCCAGAGTTAATATTATAATCTAATTTCCCGACTAAACTCGAAGATCTTCAACGGTCTAAGCTCCTCTTTTTAGTCCTCTGAAAATCTTACCTGAAATCTCATGTTTTCTCTTAATTTTTGTTAGTACAAACTAAACAACAAATCTTGGATACTTTATACAAATAGCCCTCTGTTATTGGAATTCATAAGTTCATAATCTGACATTAATGGCTTCCGGTTAGTTTAGTTTTCATTTAAGATCATAATTACGTACATCTTTTATTTATATCCAGATTCAGCCTCTGGTTAAATGCATATCCTTTGGCTTTGGCTTAGAAATTAGCAAGCGTGGAAGCTGCAGATGCCAGCACAAATAACATACAACATATTTCATTTCGATGTAATAAACGTGATTATTTATTTCTTGAGCAGAAGACCAGATACAAATACAAAGACAACAACAAACAACATCCTCAGTGGCAAGCGGAAATGCCTCGCATTGGAAGAAGCAGCTTTTCCAGCTGCTGCTGACGACGATCGATCCATGGATCTGGGGACGTGGTCGGGGGGCTGATCTGGAGTTCAACTTGCAGCGTTCTGCTTTGTTTTAATCTCTGCATTGTCATCTTGCTCGGGGGGAACACCCCGCCCTCTCTCTCACTCTCCGCAGCTCTGTAATTGCGAGAATGAGAATAGTTGTTGTTGTTGTTGGTGGGAACGAGCACAAGACATAGCTATTTTGAAATTGGAAAGGTTTTATGGTTCTCGCCAACGCAGCCATTTGTGTTCTCCTTTCTCTCTTCTCCGCTATTTGGCTCTCGTTAGTTTGCTATTTTAACTATTATATCAATTAGTTTCAGCGTCTCGAGTTCGTTCGTCGTCTCTTCCCGTCGCTGGAAGCCAACGGGAAAGCGACGCCAACTTCCAAGTGGACGCCGTTGCAATTCAGTGCATTCGCTCGCTTCCAGCTGGAACCTGGGGTGGAAACCGTAGGCAGCGTTTGTTATTGCGTCTGTACCTACCGATTAGCCATACTCTCATTTCGAAAATATGTAAATAGGCCCAAGAAATGAATGGGAAACAAATGTTTCGCTACGTTTATTGGCCTCCACAGTGCGTTGGCATTCCAGCCAGCAGTTTCATTCCAGCAACAATTCCAACAGCAGGGTTGAAAGGTGTTCCATGCTCTCATGGCTGAAATTATACTTGGAGAAATGAAAATGTTGCGTCAACGGCAGGTGTTACGGTTAGTTTGTGGCAACACTGAAAAACAAAAACAGCCAGAAAATTAAAAACAAAACAGAACGCGCAAAAACCGTTACACAGTTTGTTGTGTGTGTGTGTGCATGGAAAGCACAATTGCCACAGGGTTGCCACACAGCTGACACAAAGGTGTTGAAAGTGGTGTTTTTTTTATGATCAGTACTGCCAAGTTTACAAATTCTATTTATGAACTAATAATTAATAAATATATTTAAATGATCTATTTATTTTTAGTTAATAGATTGTATTCTCATACAATTATGTTAAGGAATTTTTATTTTAATTTTTAAATTTAGTTTAACAAAATACTTAAATGTTTTCTATTTCAAATCAAGGTATTTCTGGCAGCACTGTTTATGATGTTGTGTAGATAAAGTAAATAATAAGACTTATATTATCATTTCAATAGTCAAAATGAAAATAAAAAACAAACTAAACAATATAAGTTTTACAAATAAATAATAAAACAATTAATATTAACTTAAAAATAATGCGTTAATTCAACTCAGCACGTTGTCCTGATATAAGAAAAGTTATTAGAAAATAGTTGATTTTTAATATAAAATTGATTATTAATATAA